>JAJJMB010016680.1:223037-298130 GCA_023531105.1 Papaver atlanticum | reverse complement strand
TGATGTCCATAGTGAAACTATCTGAGTAGAGCTCTGTCACTTATATATGAATTTTAGTATGCTTGAGTGCAAACTCGTGTACATCAATTGGAATTTCGCATCAGGGTACTTCCTCCCGTAATCAATAAGTATGCCAACCAAGGAGGTTCTTTAGTGCCATTTCAAGGTTCTGCGTAGATAGCTAGGGTCTGGAGTAAAGGTTTTGTGGGTACACCTCTGGTAAACCCTCCCGAGACTATAACTCGGCCACTAGGGCCACCTAGGGGTACAAAGGCTTGTTGCACACGCTAAGTGCAATCATGATGCCTGCGACAGTGAGTTAGGTTTTTATTTTGTAGTTTTGATTTGCTCGGGACTAGCAAATAATAAGTTTGGGGGTATTTGATAGACGCATTTATGTGTCTATCGTGTATATTGTTAGTACCCAATTTTGTACTTATTATGGTGTTTTATGTGTTTGTAGGTATTTTTGGGAAATAAACATTTTTGGAAAAATCGGCTCGAAAAATTATGCGGAGCACCCCTAGAGGACATCTGCTATGCGGACTCTCACTTTGGATAAGGGGCACCTCAGTTGGGCACCTGTTATTCGCACCCCCGGTTTGGTTAGGGGGGCACCCTTCTACTACATGGTTCTGGCGGGAAAGTGCAGGTTTGAATATTGTTCACCTGCGGAGTTTGCTGTTTTGAATTTGGAGGAGCTGTGGCGAGATTCAATCACTCCAATCGACTCATTCCAGCCTGTTACACTCACACAGGACTGGTAAGTCCTTCATATTCGAAAAACGTGGGTTGAATACGTGAAATTTCTACACAACATGGAGTACGTGTGCAGATGAGATAATCGCGGGATTACAACGTGATTTTATGTGTGATGCTCGTGTTTGGATAGAGCTTGGCCGCTGCAGAAGTGTGAAGGAGTTAAATAAGGAAGATTCAGCACTCGCTGACAGCGTGAGAAGAGAAGAAAGGGAAGAAAATATTCCCGAGAAGATATTCATTACTGTCGATTGAATGGAGAATTATTGGCAGTTATTTCGATGATGTTGGGTTATAAATAGGCGCTGGGATAGCAGAGAGAGGTCTAGGGAGAATTGGGAGCAGTTTGGAACATTAGAAAGCCGGAAAATCAAAGTTGCAGGAAGAACATTTTTTCTGCTGGTGAAGAACTTACGAAGAACATAAGACACTCAAAGACAGTCGTTCTTCAACAGTGCTAGTGACGGTTATTTCTTATCGTTTCCTGTAACAATTGAGTTTGTAACAAATATAAGTATTAAAAACCCGGTTTTAATAAATTTTCTCCCATTTCATCATTTGTGAACCATTTTTTAGCATTAATAAAGATGAATTTTTAACATGTTTCCATGATGATGATGAGCTAATTCTCGCGTAATCAAGGCACGGAGGAAGCTATTGATGCATGAATAATTGGTAACTATTCTATTTTTCTCTAATTTGCATTTTATAATTCACTCAAATCACTGCTTTGCAGAATTTTAATTGTTTGCATAATTTTCTTAATTAGTTGTGATTCAATTAGATAGGTTATACTTTGTTTAGATAATCTATGCTAAAGGGATACAATTAATGTTTGAGAATATGCCTGATTATTTGTGAATTAAGAAATAAGAGATTTTAAAGATAATTAGAGTTTTGGAATTTTTATCATCATTCATTCATGTGTAATAGTGGAATCTAGTGTCTTGGTTATTTTCAATCTTGAAATCAAATTTAGAATTAAATTTTCTCTATTTTTAGTTTAAATAAGTCTAAAATCAATTGCTTTCACAAGTCTCAATGAACCTTTTACTACAACAAACTTCAAAATACATTCATGCACACCAAAGATTATGAACCCAAATCAGAAATCTTCTTCTTCTTCAAATCTTCTTCGTCTTCAATAAACACCTACACACAATCAACTTGAATCTCTTGTAATCAATCACACACAGAACAGAGTCTGCTAACAATGGATTATCAAATGACATCTTTAGATCTACAAACAGTCTAAAGATCCCCGTCGAAACTTCGATCTAGTTTGAGTGAATCTTATATCAGAAGAGAAGATTCTCAAGCATAAACAAACTAGGTGCAATCAAAGTTCAACAACCGTTAGTCAATCAAATCAATCAAAAACTAATAATAAACTGCAATTATCTAGTTTCCCACCAACAGTATTCGTAGAGCTTCCCAATCCCAAAGAAGTCTTTAAAACGAGCGGTCGTAAGAGATTTCGCCTAATTAGGGTACTTTCCTTTCCGAATAGACGGCTCCACCAGTAACAACACAACTAGGTAGTTTTGTTGGCTCTGAGGATTAGTTTGCTTGAAATGCAAACTTCAATATTTATAGACCAAGGAAGTTTGGACACCAAGGAAATTCCAAAACCGAATATTCTCAAAGATATGCAATAAAGGCAAAAACGGTTTTCATAATTCCTGGAAATGCACTGTCCAAATATTGACCGAAATCTCAGTAGAAAATCTCCAATTAGTAAATGCACATTACCAATTTTTATTTTCTAAAGATATGCATTTTAATTGCTGTAAATTAAAAGCATATAAAACTAAAAACCTTAATTAAAAGATTCTCAATTTATTTCGATCCGGGATTCTCCTTTAGCTATTAAGGAATATCTTTGAACAATAAAAGATAAGAGTTATTGCATATGTTCAAAGTATGTCGACATCTTTACTTTGTAAATCCTTTTTCATATTTACAATCTTGGAACCGATTTGCCACACTTCCAAACAAGTTTAGAATTGGTTCATCTGATTTCCAAGAACTATGTGATTGATTATCCTATCAAATCACCAATCATGGGTTTAAATGGTTCTACCAAAACAAGTTTCGGTTCTACCTCCATGTGGGTACTAGGATCGGTCACACTAGCTTTCCAAAAATTGGTTGACTAGGTACTAGGATCGGTTACCACATATATATGGTATCTAACTTGTATTCGGCTGCATAAGTCATAGGATCAGTTACCAATCACTAAGATTTTGTTGCACCTCTTACAAGGATCGATTCCCCTACTTGTGATCGGTTGCACCTCTTACTAGGATCGGTTCCCCAATGTATAGAGTTGGTCATACCAATTACAGTAAATCGATCATACCATCTCAGGTGATTACTTAAGATCGGTTTCACTAATAAAAGTCATACCAATACAAAAGTCAGTCCTTGTGAATAGTTTTACCAAGATACATAAACAAGTTATGAGCGATTATACTAAACACACATATTGGTAATCCAAAGATAGTGGTGGTGGCGGACTGGTGGTGGTGGCGGTTGGTAGGTGGTGGTCGTTGAAGGTTGGTGGTGGAATGGTAGTTGAATGTCGGTGGTGGTGGTGGACGTGTGGTGGTGCTAGTGGTGGTGGTGGCGGTTGGTAGGTGGTGGTCGTTGAAGGTTGGTGGTGGAATGGTAGTTGAATGTCGGTGGTGGTGGTGGACGTGTGGTGGTACTAGTGGTGGTGGTGGTGCGGGTGAAGTGGTAAAGGAAGAATTTGTTCCATTTTGAATAAAGAAAAATATTATATGGGTGAGGGTATAATTTTAAATGGATAAGGTTATTAAAAAGTAGGGATATATTTATTGTTGTATAATGATATATTTGTAGGGTGTTAAAACTACCCATAACACTACCGTAGCTATTTATTTTCTTGTTGTCGTCTTGGTTAAAGAGGAAACACCAGACCTTGCATACTTGGAAGATATTAATTAATAATAATATGATTTCAGGTGATTTTCCTCTGTTGTGGTTAAATAAAAGCTGAATAAAACTCTCTTTTGAGAGCTTCTGGCCCCACCGGAATATATTTCAACCAATAGGAATCTTTGGATTTTTCCCACCACCATGAATTTATTTCCTTTGCTGCGGTTTTTTCTACCCCGCTTCTCTTTGTCTCCATGAATACCGTAAAAACCTTTTTATTAACCTTTTTTTTTTATTGCCGCATTTTTTCCTCTTCTGCCTCTTTTTCTTCTCTCCGTTATCCTTCTTTCTCTTTGTTTGTATCAGATTTCTTCTTTTCTCATCGTCGTATCTGTTCCGATGGTACATAGTTGATTTGATCTAATTATTGTTTGTTTTGTTTTGTTTTTTTAGGTACGATTTTTGCTAAAAAGGACAAATAACCAAAGCCAGTTATCTATTGGTAAACCCTAACCCTTTTCTCTATTAGAGTATGCTTAAAATATATTCAATATCCTGATTTCAATCTCTCTATTGTTGAATCCAAAATCAAATTCTTTTTTGATTTTATTTTAGGTTACTTTTCGATTAGTTTGTTGACGATAATGACGATAGTGATTTTAAGTCACCAATCAGTTTTTTTGGTGACCAATTTTAACCAATCAGATTTTTCTCTTTTACAATTTTTCAGGATCCGAAAGAGATATTAGAGCTAACTTAAATTCACGGGATCAAAAGTTTGTGCAGGTATTTGTTTCCCCTTAAACAAGATCCTACAGATCCAATTATAGCTAGATTGAAAGTATTCTCTTATGGTGTAGTGAAGGGCAAATATACTAGCCTGTAAGGTTGATTTAGCATTATTCTGGCATCATATCTGACGTTTACACTTTTTGTTTTATTTAGGCACCTTAAAATCCTATTCTGTTTTAGTTTTGTTTAGTTTATTAATTTTTTTGAATATATATTGAGAATTTTTAGTTTCATTAATCAGGATATGTGGATTTACCCAATATTGGTGGTCCAAGCTATCCAGAATTGTGGTTTGTTCCTTTTCTCTGATCTGTTTTAGTTTTGTATAAGAGTATATGTCAGTTCAAATCTATTGTTCTATATGTTACTCTTTATCTTTAATTTGGATGCTTTGAGAAATATATATGTTCCATGGAAACTTGAATACTTTTCCTGATGACCCTAATCCGAATTAACCGAACAATGAAGTATGAGACATATCTAAGAAATGTAAGAAAAGAAACGCATATTTACATATTGTTCTTTTTTGGTTTACCTAATTTAAATGTGATTTCGGAGTTTTCAACAGATTTTTGGTGATGAGAGTTATTTCGATCTTGATACTATTGGTGAACGATGGTTGTACATGCACTATTTGGTTGTCCGCTACTTATATTTCAATGTTAGTTCTAGATGATTTTCTGGCTACACCATTGAAAATAAGGTGTTCTAAAACTTGGATCAAATGTCGATTTTTTTTGTTGATGTGCTTATATTTTCCGCCAGTGTGTTGCACATTATATCATCAATGTCACTTTCTCTGTTTGTCATGCATCACAACTAAGGGGTTCGAAAGCTTGGATCATGCAAGATATTACAAATCTGATAATATCTGTTAGTTATAGACCCAACTGACAACTGTTGTAGGAAACATGAGATGGCTCCTGGGAATCAACTGTTGTGGAGGTAGATACAGTGCTATCTGAACGCATACACCAAGAGAATATCTTGCAAAATCATTGACGCCGATAAAACTAAGTGATTATGACCGGTATGACTACCAATCTTTAAAAAGAAATGTTGCTAACAAGTATCTCTTAAAATTACAGGAATAGATGGGCGTGTACGGTAAGTTCATTTTGCACAAGATATCTCATTTATTTTATATCAGAGATGCCTTACTGATCTCAATTTATTTATTTTATGTCATATTGTTTGCAGGGTAAGAATTAGGACACTTGCAATGTCAGTGACATGGTTCGAGAACATTTGAAACTAATACAGGACCATTTCTTAAGCTGAGAGTGTTATTTCAGTTAAAAAAACTTACGGTTTTGTATGTCGTCTTCACTCTCTAGGACTGTGTGTGTTCTTCAGCCGACCATTAGAGAAATATAGGTAAGTAGAGTACATAGGTTTCTAACGCTTAGAAGAAGTATCTTAATGTTTAGCTTGACACTTACTTTTATCAACTTCAATTATGATTTAGGATAGTAATTATGGCTATGAGATATGGTGCACAAATGATAGAGCTGACTCGACCATAATCAAAATATGGGAGTTTAAAATATGCTAGAGCTAGGCTGGTGTTAATTAAGTCATAAATAACATTTTTTATTGATAAGAAATTGCAAGTCAAACTACCGTTGTAAATAAGTTGCATTATTTGAGAACTTGCAGTAGCAACTGCAGTCATCTTTTTTTTTCGCACATGATCTTTTTGGTTTGTCTCATTCAACTTTTTTTTTTTGGTTTTTTCAGGAAAAGGGAGCCAAATGAATTCTAATAGGGAAATCATGCAGTGGTGGGTTGGTGGTGATGAAGATAGTTAAAGGTAGCATGGGGTGTAGTAAGTGGTGTGTTGGTGTTGGGTAGTCAGTGATGAAGATAGTTAAAAGTTGCACGGGGTTTGCTAAGGTTTGGTGGCGGATGATCGGGAAATATGAATTACCAGAATAAGAAGCCTAAGAGCATATAAGGTGAAGGCTTTGTAGTTTGTATCAATTGTGAACGGATATACAACTTCACCAAAAATCCATGTTCTCAGTTTTGCAATTTTTTGTTTGTAGTGATGATGTCCAACTTCAAATATACTGTAGTGAAACAAAGTTCAGTTTACAAAGTTCAGTGAGTTCCTATCTGACAATGAGGCTTCAAGGACTACAATAAAATCTTTTGGTGTTAGATTTTATTATGTTTAGTTACAATTACTTTAGATTTAATTTTTGGATTTGATTAGTTTTAGATGTAATTTTTGCGAACATCTTTCAATATGATCATTTTTAGCATTTTGCTATGTAATTACCTTTTACTTTTTGTTCCAAACTTCATTTTTGTATCCCAAAAATTACACCCTGTAAAATAACTAGGCCCGTGCAGAGCACGGGCGTGTCACCTAGTATGTATGAAGATAGGAAGAGACTAAATAAGGTCAAAGTGCGGCATTTTCATGACAGTCAGGAGCATAAGAGTTTATGGGACCAATGAAATACACACCCACGAGAAGTTTATATCACACCCATAAGAGTTCAGGTCGTAAGTGCAGATTGTTTTGAAGGTCCGGCCACAGTTTTAACTCCTGAGCAGCATGAGAAATGTTTGGGTGATCTTCCCCAAATATACTTAACCAAAAACCATCTGTGTTATAGATAATTTAGGTCGCAAAGCTTCTTAGAAAATTTAATCCTCTCATGTCTAGAAGAAGAGAGAGAATTTACCCATGGAGGCACCATAAGGAAAGGTGTTATGAATATTGGATGGAAAGTCATGCCGCCTACAGTTCCCTTGGGTTGGTTTTATTGATCGCTCTCAAGCTGATGCTAACAAGAGTGTTGACGTGATTGTTGTTCTTTGTAGAGAGTGGGAGTATTTTGCAAGTACTCTAAGGTACATGCATCTAGTTCATAAGATGGGCTCTGAGCGTCTAGGAAATATGCTATCTAAGTACTTAAGAAATGTGTTCAAGTCTCGTTTGATAAACCTCCGGTCACTAATTAATAAAAGTATCGTCGACCTAGAGGTGGAATCGAGCTGTTTCGGAAAGGATATTGCCATTGATGCCAGAGGAAAGTTGTACTCAGTTGAGATTTACCATCTCTTCGATTGTATTCACAAAGAACATCTTGACGATGTATGCTCAGGTGTTAATAAATACTACTAGTACAACCGTTGTCACGGTAGGAGGACCGACCGAAGAACTTGACGAAACGTCACCACATTGCACGGATTCAAATTTGTAAAGGAAAAAAAATTGTAAAAGAGATGTTCAGAATTTTTTTATCATAATTCTACCTTAGATTACTAATACACACGGTAGGTACCCTGTTTGAGCCACCAGTAGTAGAAATTAGAAACCAACCAAAGCTTATATTTTACTCCTTTCGTCCCACTATTAATTGACCTAGTTCAAGTTTGCACAATTCTTAAGGCAGAGAAGCGAAATGAATATTTTTAAGTATTTCTTACAATTATACAATTATAAATAATAATTAGTAAAATTTAAAAATGATTTATCTCCCAAAATACACCACGGATGTTCGCAAACTATATATCATTGAAAATCATTTTAAAACACCTATATAACGAATATAAACATGTCTATCAAATTATGTATATTTCTTATACTAACAATAATCATTTAAAAGGATAATTTTAAAAATATCTCCTTATTTAGTGATATAGGTCAATTAATAATGAGACAAAATCTAAAAATAAATAGGTCAATTAATAGTGGGACAGAGGGAGTATTTGATTTCAAAAACAGAACAACACTTGATAAGTTTAACATTGCTAACATGAAAGCAATGGGTTTAGTCTCAGATGTAAGTATCGATCATGGATAATCATTGTTTGTATTTTGTTTTAATATCAACTAATGGTAATTGCTCTTTCTATTGGAGAAATAGCCAGTACCGTTGTTCAGTTTCTTTTCAAATTTGGATGGGTTTTGATTAAATGTTGTCAGCAAAAGCCACCAGATCGGTAGGACTTTGTTGGAACCACCATTCTTTGTATGAGTCCATCAAGTGGAAATGCCTGCTCTTATGGATCGGTTCACACATTTTGGCGTTAGTCTGGGATCTGAAATAGCATCTACATGAGGTTCTTGGAGGCTGTTAAGTCGCAAGTATTTTTGCTGCCAATTCGTTCTCCATCCAGGCTACAACACAACTGCAACCAAATTCAATACCAATAACACTTTCTATCTCTTACTGTCTTGGCCACCGATTGCAAACAGTTTCTTTGACTTGAACCTTCTAAATCTCGTCATTACGGGATGTACAAACTCCGGCAAATCCTCCCAAGATCCAACCATAGCATCTTATATCCATCCCTGGCTGCCGAACTGAACTTCATCACCAATGTTCATCCACGTCTAAGCACCCACCAGTTACTACAGACTGAAACACCTTCATTCATGTTAACTGGCCGTTTCAAACAACAACCAACGTTGCCTGCAATCGCTTAAAAATCCAACCAGCACATATCTCCACTTCTTGTTGGTGTCTCATAAGCATCTCTAGCCACAGATGGACCCAAACGACCACCACCTGAAATCGATCCATGTGACCACCGACATACTACTCTCTAGTGCCTGCAATCATTAGTTCATGGAGTTGATTCCAACTATATTCAAGGCTGCAAACGTTTACAGCTTCAACCCAAATCCACTCATTGTTGCATCTCAGCCAGCAGCTACAGCCACCTGCAATCGATCCATTCTTCCCTGTTCACCTACAACGAGTCAATTTCCCCTGACATTTAACAATCAATACCACCTGATGCTGTTATTAGACAACACCAAAATTATATTAAGTTGATAATGGTTCTAATATAACAACCATTTGTAATTGAAAAAGATCACCAGCACCAATTAAGAAAAAACAACATCTGCATTAAGAAAACGCATTCACAATCCAGAACTAAATAGACAAGATGCATCAGTATAATTAATGAACGCAAGGAGAAAATCTCACATCAGGGTACAAAGAGAGATCTTCGTAAACGTGACACTCCACTCAAGTGGGTGGCGATTGGATGTTCATTCATAAAATGTGTGATTATTTTTCTCATATCTACTGAGTAAATATTGCCAAAACAATGTGCAAAATGGGATCCCTGTTCTATCTCATCTATGTGACGAAATAAGAATATCTTAGTTAAAGTAAGATGTTTTACTCGAATATCCCCCCTAATAAAGCTGCATACCTGTTATAACTTGTAAAACCCCTGGTCTCTGTGATGTCATTCCCTCCTCTTTTTCTGTCTGTCCGGCCACGCTAAGGCAACTACTGGAATCAATTGGTTTGACAACTTTATTGGGATGCACAGTAAATGGGAACTGAGTCTCAATCCTCCAAAGACGCTCTTTCAAGGCGTGAACAGCTTCAGATGCATGCAAACCATGCAGGTCTAGCTTCCATACATCATTTTTGTGATTCCTTATACTTAAAATTTCTTGGGCTGCCTTAAAATTCAGACTTTCAGCAGTCATCCACTCTGCATGTGCCTTCCGCGAGAGTTCTTGGGCTGAGTAATGATCGCCCCTTAGGAAAGCATTGATGGCTGCTCGAGAATGTTGGGCTGCTGACATGAAGGGAGACGAAGTAAGTGGTTAGTTTAACATTTTTCAACCTCTGAATAGTAGACTAAGGTGCTCTAAATGTGCAACAAAAAGAAACGACTAACATAAGAGATTCTCCTGTAGGAAAAATTGAATTCCAAAGATTGCAAATCACGACTAAGATAGATCAGATCAAATAAATCAATTTTCCATTAAGTATGACTTGAATATCATTCTAAACATTATCTCTATCGCTACTGCTATCAGATTCTCAAAACTGTTCTAACATTGCTCTTAGCCTTTCGTGTCATTGATCAGTTTCGCTGGAAGTCTATTTCACCATGAGCCATAAATAAATATATGTAAGTTACCATATGGTCAAGATGTGTATCGGTACTCGAGTGTGGTATGGTTTTTCATAAATAAATATATGTAAGTTACCATAAATATACACATCTTGACCATATGGTAACTTACATATCTTTACCTTACCTTTCGTGTCATTCATCAGTTTCTCAAAACTGAAAGTCTATTTCACCATGAGCCATAAATAAATATAATGGCAAATGTAATGCACATATACAGAGTACCTCTGTCATGTCAAAAAGAGAAGGACTAAGAAGTCTTACTGTTACGACAGAAAGTCACAGATATAGCTCTGAACCACACATTTTACACCTGTTTTTTCTTTACTATTTTCCTGCTTGAGTACTTAAATCACAAACAGGATATCAGATATTGCAAACCAGGCCTAGAGTTGTTATGGTTTTGCTACTATAATTAGATTTACAATATGGGTGAAAAAGTCATAAAACGAGATAACTTAGATGTTGTTGTTGTCCGGGCAAAGGAAAATTTAAAAAACTCTTGACCCAAAACCTACACTGTGACCTTAAATCTACCATTTTGACCTAATTTATTCCTTGAGAACCCGATAGTATATAAAAACTGTCTATAACATAATGTATACATGAAATACATGAACTCAATGACAACACTGAATCTAGCATCATCATCTTTACATGTCATATCATTTTCGCACGAAGTCTTTACACCATCAGCCATTATAATAATGTCACATACAGTGCATATGCATGAAGAACTTCTGCTATATGGAAAAGCAAAGGACTAAGAAATCTTATTGTTACCACACAAAGTCACAGATACAGTTCTCCCTGACACATTTTACATATATTTGTCTAACCTATTTTTCCTGCTTGACTCAAAATAAACACCTAGCAAAACCAACACTCCAATATTGAAAAACACCAGTGACTAAAGGCTCTCGACAAAATGTAGGATGCGGTATCAGTATGGCAGACAAATTGCAGAATGGAACGTAGATTCTTACTTGGGTGCTAAGCAGAATAAATCAAAGAAATCATCTTCTCTGCCCCCACTCATTCAAACTTCTCAAGAACAAACCCTAACTCACTAAGACGTAAAATCATCACCTGAAACTTGATACGATCTGTAATTTTAAACCTAATCCGTCAATTAATTCAATACCCAACTCAAATCTCGATCGGAATCTTATAAATGAAACCCACCTTCTAAATCTGCAATCGATTCAATAATAGCAGAAACCCTAATTCCTAATCTTCACTATAATTATGCAATTCAACTATCAATTCATCTACATAGTTCTCACGTCCGAAAACCCCAGTACTTATTCTACAGAATAATCACTAATTTCACAAACATTCAAAATACAATAAGAAACCCTAATTTCAATTACCTGATTTATCCTTTCCCGTAGCTTGAATCGATTCCTTCAATCAATACCACTACCAACAATCATTACATCTCAATTTTCATCATCTCCTCTCCAGATCGAACCACGAAGGAGAAGAAACAACGAAGTTTCTCTGTTGGAGTTTGGTGGACTACGAAGAAAAAACAACGAAGGAGAAGGAAAAAGAAGGAAAAAGAATAACAAAAAAAAGAGAAAAAGAGGTGGCCAGGATTCGAACCCGCGACCTCTACCTAAATTTTTACTAAAATCTTTTTTCATGTCCGCTAAATTACATGATTACCCTTCTTGTGTTGTATTTACGGTAGTTTTAGTGAGAAATGGAAACATGGGGGCCTCTTTTGACATTTCGTGGTTGATTGAAATCTATTTGGGACACCAAATCCAATCTTTTTGTGTCAATTGATCATTTACTATTTACAAAAAAATGGTCATACTAGATGACCGCTACCACGGTGGGACGGCCTCTTTTTAAGAAAGTATCATTTTTCTTGACTCGGTGAAAGTGTTACTTTTTCCTGAAACGGGAAATTACCCGAAGCATAAACCAAAATATGGTTGCATAATGTATTATTCATCATTTGTGGTAATTTGCATAATGGCTATGCATTCAGTTTTCGAAAATTGTGCCTAAAGTGAAAGTATCAATTTTCTTGAAACGGAGGGAGTATATCGTTTTATTAGTTGCAACGGAAAATAAGTTGATGCATAAAACAAAATACGGCTACATAAAGTATCATGTATCCTTTGTGGTGGTTTGCATAATAGATATAAATTTAATTTTCTAAAATTGTGCCTAAAATGATAAACACCTCCGGATTTTTCGTAAAAACTCTAAATTTGATATTGTTGTTTGTACTCATTGCGGAGATTTTTGTAAATTCGTTCTAACGAGATAAAATTTGTAACATTCCAAGGCACGGATTTTTAGATATGTTATATTAAAGTTTGGTTACCAATTGTACCCCTAAAAGAATAAGATACATAAAGAGTTATAATAATTTGACTTAAAGGGAGGGGCAATTTGGAAATTTCGAGGATATGACACCAAATCCAATCTTTTTTGTCAAATTGGAAAATAAAGTCATGTCCCATATTGACATAAAATCCCCATATATAGAGTCCTCCCTCGCTTCGCTCGGTCGGCCAAACAATGTGTTCATCAATTGACTTCGTGCGACTTTGAAAGGATTGCAATTTGACGGACCGCTCGCGATGGAGAAAGAGAGAGACCTTATTATGGACGCAGAAGATTACCAACCAAAACTTTTCGCTCAAGAACGAGGATATTACGGTCTTACTAAATCTTCATTATTTACTTTCAGAGATCCTGAAAAGGCAGCAATCGAGTACCTTGTGCATAAGGTTGTGCGTGACACTGTAGAGATAGCACAGTACCGTGGTCTCGAAGTGGAGCTCACTAATGCAACAGTTGAGTCCTTAGGAAGAATGAGTGATGAAAGCGGAGAGAAACTCTGAAATTTGCTGGCATGGATTCTAGCTACATCACTGTTGAATTCTTCCGCAAGATATTCAAAAAGAATTGGAATTTAAGGATACAAAAAAATTATCAGGATTGTTAAATGAAGTCCCAACAGTTATAAAACGACGAATAACACTTAAGAAAAATTTAGATGATTCTAGTAAACAACAGCAAGCTATCGCGATTAAAAAGAAGGGAGTTGCACTGGAGGAAGGTATGAAGAGGAGAAAGGATAAACGTTTTCGCAAATCGGATTCAAATTTTCAATTATTCATGCAAAAGTTTTCGGGAGCGGACAATGAGAAGTATCTAAGAGCTAACGATCTTCTTTGTCGTTTTCGACCGTATGACCTTGGGAAAGTTGTTTGTCCTTTTATACTGGACTCGAGGGATCAGATATATGATTGTCTGTGTTGACGTTTCCGACCTTATAACCCTGGCAAGGGCGTTTGTTTCTCTATATCGAACTCGTGGTCGAGTTCTTCTCAAGAATGGGGGGCATGTTGTAGGTCATCCTACTCATAAGTTCTATATTTCCTATTATAGTTCTTACTAGAATTTCCTTTTACTAGTTCTAGCTTATTTCTATATTTAGGATTTCCTTTCCTAGTTCTGATTTATTTCCAAATTTTAATTTCTTTTTCTAGTCCTAGTTATATTTAGAATCATTGAAGCCTATATAAGAAGATCTAATATTATAGAGAAATACTCCCTCCGTCCCAAATTAGATGAGCTAGTTGTAGTTTGCACAGTTCTTAAGACAAGGAGGAAAGGGTAGTATGTTTAAGTATTTTTTACAATTATAACCTTATGAATAATAACTAGTAAAACTAAGAAATGATTTATCTCTTAAACTATACCACGGTTTTCGTAAACTTTATATACCGTTGAAAAGCATTTTAAAACACATACGTAATGAATATAAACATGGCTATCAAATTATACATATCTCTCCCCTCTTTAATAGCAGCGGAGGAAAACCAAAGTGTTTTCCGTGTTTTTAAGTTTTTGTGTCCAATTTCAATCACGTTCGTTAGATCTTATAGGTGTAAAATTCAGCCGTTGGATCTCCATGAACTTTTGGTGTCTGCACATGGGTTTACGGGTAATATATGTCAAATATAGGGGCTTATCTATAATAAATTAAAATATCATATAATTACAAAACATGCCATTTTTATAAAAAACAAATTGAAAAATTTAAACCTCCGTATCTTTCAAATCATATGTTGGATTTTTCATAAATTTTATATCACCGGATAGATTTTTAAATTCCCTACACAAAAAACATAAATAAGGGTATCAAATTTTTAGTTTCTAAAACAAAAAATGACTTTAATTTTCCACAAGAACATGTTATAACACATGACGTGCAACACACGTGCTCTCAACTTGTTTCTTATAGTAACAATAATCAATTAAAAGGGTCGTTTTAGAAATATTTATCCCTTGATTAATAAGATAGCTTATCTATTTATGGGACAAAATTTAAAACCAACTAGCTCATCTAATTTGGGACGGAGGAATAGAATTCTACAACCAATATTATTTGATTATTAACAAAGTTATCTTCTTATTTTATTATCTTTATTTTGTTATAGCTTTTGTGAATCTATTGATCTCATACTAGTTTTTATCTTTTATCGAATCTTTGATCCAACTCATACGCTTCCGCTACGTCAGATATATTTAGAGAGAATGAGGATATAGGATTCCCAAGAATGCTAGGTAGTCTTGATTGTATGCATTGGGTATGACAGGGATGCGCTACTTATTTGCCGATCAATATAAGGGTCATTACCCAAAACCAACCTTATCTTCGAAGCTACTGCTTCTTATGATTGTTGGATATGACACGCTTTTTGGTCTTCCGGGTTCACAAAATGATATTAATGTTTTTCATAAATCGCTTCTGTTTGAAGATCTAAAGTATGGAGTGTGTCACCACATCTATTTCGTAATCAACGTCTATCAATACACTCATAGTTACTTCCTTTGTCCCAAATTAGATGACTTAGTTGTAATTTGCACAATTCTTAAGGTAAGGAGAGGAGAATTTTTAAATATTTTTTACAATTATATCCTTAAGGATAATTACTAGTAAAATTAAGAAATGATTTATCTCTCAAACTATACTATACTATACAACGGATATTCATAAACTTTATACCATCGGAAAGCATTTTAAAACACCTACGTAATGAATATAAACATGCTATCAAATTTTGCTTTTTTCTTATACTAATAATTATCAATCAAAAGGATAATTTAAAATATCCTATTGTTTGATGATATAGATCATCTATTTTGGGATAGGATTTAAAACTAACTAGATCATCTAATTTGGTACAGAAGGAGTATCATCTTGCGGACGGGATCTATCCGAAAAAATAAATACAGAGTACTTGCCTTTCCTCGTACCAAAAATCTGCTCTGCAATTTAACTAAAGAATATCAACTTCTTCACAGTAAATGATTCTTCATAGTTAATTATCACAAAAATTTGACGATAAATCTTTTATGGGTAGTCAGTGCACCCATACAAACCACTATAGCATAAAAGAAAAACAGCAGAAAGGGAAAGAAAAAGCTTTTGCTGCACACATGCTAGGGAAGAGTGAAAAATAATAATTCATCATGGGATGAAGCTCTTGCCCTTCTGGTAGATTTAACTTACTTCTGCAATTGCAAGTCGCATGGTATAATTGTGTTGCGTGGTTGAAGTAGCAACAGAAGTGTAGCTTTCTAAATAACTCTCAGTTCATATTCACCTGCCATAGTTATGTACCTCACCCATGGTAGAGCTTGGTATCCACTCTTTTCAATGATCTTAAGGTATCGGACCTAAGAGATAATAAGTATATTGTGCAGAATATCATCAGTACTCACTATTAAAGAATATATAATACTTAAACAAAATACCTTAACTTGAAAGATGTCGAGGTTTTTCCATGCAAATGAACTACTCAAGATTAAAACAACAACCTTCAAGTGTAAAAGGGAGAATATAGCAACTACCTTATACAAAAGTGCTACAAACCATCTAAAATAGCAACAATAAAAGAGAGCTAGAAGTACCTGTATCCCAGAGACGGTAAAATATGGTATCTCAAATTTCACACGAATAGGAGCTTTCCTTTCAGGAGCTGCTTCTTCGGCAGTTATACTGGGAAGACTGAATTCAGCTCTAAGCATGTACTCCTAAACAATTTCATTTGATCAAATAACTTAGACATCATTGAACTGTAATTGTAATTGTAATTAATATGTACAACATCATACAAGAACAATACTGAATTGCAAACATCTAGAACTTCAATGCAGAGGATAAAAGCACGTCGGCTGGGATTGCGGTTCAAATTCTAGTATTACCTTGCCACCAGGGAAGGATTTTATTTTCCAGCACAGTGCATCATTCTCAGGTGCATATGCAGCAGAACCCATGGAAGTACGCACATTGGGATTGGTAGCATCAGCTGGTACAGGCATCTCAATCTCAACATTTGTTGCAGTGCTTTACCACAATGGTATCAGGATGAACAAAAGTTAATGCTAACAGTCAAGGAACTTAAGTAGGTAAGCAACAGCCCGAGTTTTAAGATAAATAAATGTACCTACGCTCCTTGAACTGGCTCCGGGCTTTTACCATGATTTCAATACGACTTCTGGAGTGCCTTTCAATTTGAGCTTCCACCCAAATCAGAGGTTTTACCTAAAATAAACATACAAAAATCAATTTCAGTGCACTGCAGAATGAACAATACCCGACAATGATTATCAAGTGCTTAGATTAACCTGGGTAGTCAGTCTATATGTCATCAAGTCAAAAGCCCCATCAGGAGGTATGAAAGATATTGTCCTGTCATTTTCAAATCGGGCCAAGCGCACACACCTAATGGAGAGCAAAGTGCAAGAGTGCAAAGATTTCGTCAGAATATCAAATTCATCTAGATAAACACAACGTGACAAACACATGCCATGTCAAAAGAACATTTCAACCAAAGCAGAACATATCTGGAGTGAAGAGTCAGATACATACTGATGAAACTTAATATCGTCCAGGTCAATGGCTTTTCCCTTCGTTGATCGACCTTGAGCCTCCAATAGTACTCTATCATTTAAACCAAGTTTACACTCCGGCATACCACTGAAACAGATGAAGTGCGGCAAGTTTAACTTTTTCCAGTGTGTGCCAGCAGTAAATCATATAATGGATTTAAATATGTTGAATATAGGCTGTGGCCTACTAGCAAATATTTCTCAGATTCCAGGGCTAATATAAAGAATGGACCATTAGACAGCTGCTGCAATCACCGAGCCCAAAATATCATTAGATGTACATAATCTGTCAGTCAAACTTCCTCCCATTCTAAAATTTATGACTTCATCTAGTTTCACATTTTATTGTTATTTATTAATTAATATATTTTTCATATTGCATCCTGTGCTTGCCCCGTTACTTGCAGCTAAGCCTTAAGTTACTAAGCATACTAATAATATTGGTTGACACAACATGGAAGTGTTTGAACTCCAGAGCACCAATCATCCTAAAGACACTGTTGTAATCCACATTAGATTCAAATGGCAATCCTCATCTCCAGTTTCTACAATTGTGATATATACTAAAATATGTCACATGCATCAGGTTCAAATAGCATTCATGATCTCTAGTTTGTCGTACATAATAGCACAAGCCATGACTGCTTACTGTATAACAGACAATAACAATAACACAGAGGTATGATTTCGCCATTTTGGGGAACTAAACTTGTTAAAATTATCATCGCTTCCCAACAGAGAGCATAATGAGAAGGGGAATGGCGAGTAAGACGAAACTCACCTCAAATATGTTCTCATCTTCAATGCACCGACAACATCTGACCGAATTATTTGCCCATTGCTGTTAACAAGTATATTGACACTTTCTACCACATCCAAGAATACCTAATATATATTTAAAAAAAAAAAAAAAAAAAAAAAAATTCCCCTTTGAGTTCTATCCTGTATAGCTTCTAAAGAAAATGAACAGATATGAAAACAAACAACGTACTTCGTTTTTCTTGTATCGTATTCCTTCACTCCGCCAAGACACTGCATTTGTCACAGCCATTGGAGGTCTCTGAGTGACTTCCATCCTGTAAGCATCAGTCTTGATAAATTCACTAAGAATCTTAGCTTCAGTGTACTGAGGATAACCGAAATCCATCATTTCATCAAGCAACTCATACTGCATAAACCATACAGCACCAGTATAAACTAATCAGATTGTATCACTAACTCCTACCAATTATGAAATAACTCAAACATAATCGAATAACACAAATCCTCTCTTACCACAACCACAAAATTATCTCTTAAAGACTCCTCTTCCAGCTCTTCAAAGTAGTGTTTGAAGACCTGCCACATTAGCGCGGTTTAAAATTCAGAGATTAACAGAAATCATGAGTTTTCATTAGAAATCAAGCATATAATAGAGATCTTACATCGACTACGCGGTGTAGAAAAAGAAGAAGACTGGCAGCATTACAGTTCTGTCTTGATGCTATCATCAAGTAAACATTATTGTGTTGTAAAAACATGTATGTAACACCATTATCATATACAACTGGATTTTGAGTGTCTGGATCTCCCTGAAACAAATTACAGGAAGTGAAAAAACAATTTAGATTGTAGTTTCCCCAAACTAAGCAGATCGAATTAAACCTATATCATAATTTTGAACTCAATTGATACCTAAAGTATGAAGACATCAACGAAAACCTAAATATTTAACCTACAATCGAAACGACCAAAGGAAAAGAGCACGAACGAACCTCTTTTTCGATGAGCTTAGAGAAGAATTTCTCGGCTTGAACAGCGGTTACATCACCCCTAAAATCACGCCAAACAAGAACACGACCTTTAATGTCGAGAAGAAACAGCGCCGAGGCGGCGCCAGCCATTGATGCTTGGAGATCTAAGCGATCAGATCAGAGAAATAGCAATGGGATCTGATAGTAATAATCCACAGTAATGTTTAATAATCGGAAAGAAAGAAAACCAAGTTTGGATTATTTAAATGAGTTCTACGAATTTGAAAAGAAAATGAATTTCATAATTCTTGTGGATTTCTTTCTATTTTGTTTCTCTTTTACTCCTGTGAGAATTTAGTACTCAGAGAGTCTCTCTCATTTCCTGTGCGTATCGGCAGGACTACAGTTTAACGTACGGTTGATGCGTAATAGGCAACCCAAATCTGATGAGGGGGAACCAAAAGCTTGGGTGCATACAAGTTATTAAGGCCGGTTCATTTGCTATACCAATTGGCCAGGCAAACTAACCACGCCACCGTGGGAAAAGTATGGTCGATAGATTTTCTATCAAGTGGAAGCTGCAAATTCGGTTTAAATCACAACAATAAAATGCATATTCGGCTATTGCGACAACTTGATGACGAGGAAGATGAAGACAAAAAAAAAACTAAACAACACTTTGATGTTGATACATTCGGGTCAAATACCTGGAGCTCCATAGCAAAAAAAAGTATCCACAAGAAGTATTAATGAGTTTTTCTTTCCGACTCTGGTCAAGATTTCCAACATCGATTCTACAATACCCCGGTACTTGGTGGCAAAGATTATTAATTAGTTTTGTCAGGTAAAACCTCAATTAATTATGAGTTTTATTCCTGAATATTATAGGTCATAGTCCTGAACAAAAGATTACTTTCGCCCTATGGATTCTAGCTTATAGGAGACCTGTGAATTTGAACGATAAGTATCTTCGTATGGGAAAAACAACTTCATACAAGTATATTTTATTGTTTTGCAAAGTAATGACTAATCATTTTGGTCCAAGGTATTTACGGAAGCCAACCGAGGAAGATGTCAGAGAAATATTAAATAAAAACCAGGATAAGGATTAACATGAATGCTAGGTAGTCTTAACTGTATGCATTTCGTAAAAGAAACATCGGGTTCTGATACTTTTACGGTATCAGAATCCGACTGTCGGGTTCGTATGGAGCGAGACGTAATATTAGTCCTGATTGGGATTTCATGGTATCGACCTCTCCCGGTCATCTTCATGGTTTCTTCGGGGATAAGATCTTTATCAAGTCTTACGATGTCGAATGAGTGGCACGACAAGTCAGTTATGACCAAAGATGTTCTACAGTTATAATTCCTTCCACCTTGTCAGCCTCTTGTGACATAAAGGCTAGATTCACCTGATTTGTTTTCCTCTCTGGTTCTCCTAATTTTATTGATACCTTTCCTGCTCGCCGTCATTGGCAGTTTTTTGTCGGTGCCTCGTGGTTGGTATGGCTTTCGCGTCCCTGAGGCTAAAGGGACGAAAGACCCATGCTCTTCCCCTCTCGCTCATGATCATGAACCTTATATTCCACTTATACATGCTTTTAATTATAATAAAAATAATTATAATTGCGGAATAGAAAAGTAAATGACACAACAAGATTTTGTTAACGAGGAAACCGCAAATGCAAATTAACCCCGAGACCTAGTCCAGTTTTGAATACTCTCAGAATTAAGCCGCTCGCTATACAAAATCTAATACCAACTTCGTATAGTTGAGTCCAAGCAGACTACCCTTAGCTACTTAGTTCCCTCAGTATCCCTGCGCCTTCTGAAAAAGCGGGGGTCTAACAATCTCACCCAATATTTCGCTTAGCAATCTGTATGGAATAACTCCAATATACTTACAAGAGAATCAACTAGACAGTTAGACTCAATCTTATAAAAAGTATATCAAAGAGTTATATCTCAATATCTTAATTCAATCTGCAATCAAACAAATAATAATTTGCGAGCCCGATTGAATATAAGAGAAATAACTTGAACGGTACCAAAGACCAATGTTCAAGGATCAATCAATTTCAATCAACAACCAAAGGTTGGATTTACCAATTGATCGATTGAACGCATAACCTGTGATATTTCAATTATATAACAAAATATAATGCGGAAAAGAAATAACACAGACACCAAAAGTTTTGTGAACGAGGAAACCACAAATGCAGAAAAACCCCGGGACCTAGTCCAGATTGAACACCACACTGTATTAAGCCGCTACAGACACTAGCCTACTACAAACTAACTTCGGTATGGACTGTAGTTAAACCCCAATCAATCTCACACTGATTCAAGGTACGGTTGCGCTCCTTACGTCTCTGTTCCCAGCAGGATACTACGCACTTGATTCCCTTAGCTGATCTCACCCACAACTAAGAGTTGCTACGACCCAAAGTCGAAGACTTGATAAACAAATATGTATCACACAGAAAAGTCTATAGGAATAGATAAATCTGTCTCCCACGGAAATACCTACGAGTTTTGTTCCGTCTTTTGATAAATCAAGGTGAACATGAACCAATTGATATACCGGACTTATATTCCCGAAGAACATCCTAGAAATATCAATCACCTCACAATAATCTTAATCGACTAGCGAAACAAGATATTATGGAATCACAAACGATGAGACGAAGGTGTTTGTGACTACTTTTCTATCTTGCCTATCGGAGATATAAATCTCAAGCCAATCTTACGATTGTACTCAATCATGATAGAAACAACAAGATCAGATCACGCAACTACAGAGAAAATAGTTGGGTCTGACTTCACAATCCCAATGAAGTCTTTAAGTCATTAACCTACATGGTTTCATGAAAAACCTAAGGTTACAGGATAATCGACTCTAGCTTATACAACTAGTATCACACAGGAGGTGTGGGGTTAGGTTTCCCAATTGCTGGAGTTCTCCTTTATATAGGCTCCAAATCAGGGTTTGCAATCTAAGTTACCTTGGTAACAAAGCATTCAATATTCACCGTTAGATGAAAACCTGATAAGATTCAAGCTAATATCTTTCAACCGTTAGATCGAACTTAGTTTGTTATACACAAATGAAATGTAACTTCATTTAGGTTTGAGTAACCCTACCTAAATGTGTACACTTAGTTGGTTCAACAATAGTTAACCAATGGTTAGCCATATGAGCACTTTCATATCAACCTTATTCATCTTCACCATAACAAGTGACTCAAATGAACTAGTTAAAGAGTTGTTCAATTGCTTAGATCTTATAGAAGTATACAAGACATAATCGAAGCAAAATCGGTTTTGATTCACTCGAATCGATTCATGAACATTATAGCCACGGTTTGCAAAGATTACATTCTTTAATATATAAATGTTTTAGTTCATGAACAAACCGATTTTAGAAAGTAACCTACTTAAGTATGCATACGGGTACGCGTACTGAAGTAACCGGATTGAGTTTGTTTTTCACTTTCAAACTCCAGCAGAAATTCACGGACGTGAACTTTCCGCCAGTATGCATACTGGTACGCATACTTACCCGGATTTCCAACAACCGCCAGTACGCGTACGGGTACGCATACTTTGGGTTCCCGGTTTTGGACTTTTACACAAATGTGAGAACACACCATGTTTATATCCAAAGATGGTTACATGTTCTAAACTCTCATTTCAATCATTGAAACTTTCTTAGAGGATGTTATATAGTTGTTATTCACAAACTATTTTTCATCAAAGCGATTTTCAGGTTATTGAAATAATCTACATGACTTTCGTCACGAGTAAAGATGAACTTGGCCAAAGCGAAAGCTTACAACACATATTTCGAGAAATAGATAAGCGAGATAAACTCGGCTCGAAATAGTAAATGTGTATAATCAAAGTCTATATAGCAACACGACTTTTGTCTCAAGATATGAGATAGAATAGATAGACTTTTGAGTGATAGATAAGTTCAAGTCTCCACATACCTTTTTGTCGATGAAGTTCCACAAGTTCCTTGAGTAGTTCTTCGTCTTTGCATGATGAATGTCGTGGAGTCTAGAGCTCAACTACACTTACTATCCTAGTCCGAGACTTAGCTATAAGTAGACTAGAAATCAAGACTTATAGTTTTGGCAACTAAACTTGACAAACAAGTTTGGGATAGCAATGCTTGCGAGTTCGACCAAGCAGTGCTCTAACAAGTCGGTTCTACCAACTCACACATTGGTCATCCAAAGATATGCAATGAATAGCCGGATCAATAAACATAATGATTTCCCTTTCGATTCACAAAATAAGTTCATGAATGTACTTCCTTTAAACAAATGTAAAACATTATTTCCTAGGATGAAATCTTCACCATAACCCATTCACATTATCATAACACTATATACAAGATTATGTCGATGTCATATCTACGAAGTTCAAAAGATAAGCGTTATACTTCGTAGTATAATTCCTTAATACTATGATCATACTATTATGACCATGTCTCATCACTAGAGTATTATATACAATATGTACAGTATATACAGCTTCACAGTTATGTTTTCAATATAGCACGACTTGAAAGATACGTTAGGAATGAAACAGTTCAAGACAATATTACTAACCTCAAATGGAAGGATGATGTCGTCGTTGTAGTTCGTTACTTCTTCACATTCTTCAGGTTTTCAAAGTAATACTTGTATGTCTCAACATGCATAGACTTTCTAATCTAACCTAAACGAAGTTGACTCTGGTATATAATCAAGCGCCTTTAAATGAGTTTTGATACTAAACTATGACAACCAAACTTGACATACAAACGCTTGGTGAGTTCAACCGAGCTATGCTCTGACAACGTTAACACCGTAATACTTGATATTGATCCTATAGAGTTCTAGTTATTACCAAACCTATTATCAAGTACAAACTTTGTTGTCGTATCGTCTCGATCTTATATCCATAGTCAACCACAAAAGTGATCTTGTTGTTGTATTGTCTCAATCTCGTATCCATAGACGATCACACGAAGTATGAACCGAATCTGTTGTATTGTCTCGACTCTGTCCATGGACGATCACATTCGGTAGAGGACTTATAGGTTGATAAATAATAGATTGTGGTGTATTTGGGTACCCTCGTCATTTCAATTGGTATCAGAGCAGGCAAACACGAAAATATCTATCAATTAGTGTTTGGTGCGAGCCAACCTATAAGATTTGAATCTAATAGATGATTCAGTTAACTTTGTAGCAGGATTTGATAACTTCAAAGACTCGTGGTGCAAGACACGAATGGAGTATGTAATAATCTTATTCCTAAATTTAAGAATATGGATTATGTTTGTGCATGTCTCTACTGACATACATAATCTCTTAATTGAATACTAACAAGTTTAGTAACACTGATACAATTTTCTATGTGACATGTTTTATCTTGAAAATGCATAAGATTCCTCTTGAGATTTTTCTAAGTACGAACCATGACTTTTATGATTTTGAAAAATCTGGGATCTTAAATATATTTTGGATTTGCTACCCAAATATATGTATGTACATTTTCAGATCTAAGATTGTCAATGTACGTATCGCTAATCAGGCGGCGATTTTGGAATCTTGGTGATTATATAAAGGATGATTTTTCAGTTAATAATTCTATTAACAAAGGATTGTTTCATACACATCCAAAACTGCTTAATGAAGCAAGTGATCTTCTGAAACATTATTGGGTTCATAATTCTAAAGATATTTTTTTATAAATATCTTGCTATGTTAAATTTTGTATACTATATTGAAAATTTCTTGAGTAAGTTTAAGAAATTATTATCCGATTCTAGTAATGATAGATTTGACGAACATTTGGACATGAAGTTAATTGATCCATAATAAAGATTCGGTCCAAGAAAAATCAGTTTTCCAAAAGAAAGGCCTAGTTCCGAAATCGGATTTGTTTCCTTATATACAAAGCTTCCGATTTTGGACGATTTCCTAAAACTAGTTATTTCCGAAAACGAATATCTTCACTCCTTAGAAAAGAAGATTATTGTGCATTGTTTTTACAAACATCTTGGGAGAAATTGTTCGGAACCGAAACTAGGATTTCTCATATACTTGAAAAAAATGGGTAAAAGGAAATCAAGTGACAAAACTTATGATCCAGACAATAATGTCATTCCATACAATCAGATTGAGAAGATAAGGTTTCCTCACATGATCAGAGATCAACATGAGCTCACTAACTTTGTTGATAGCACATGTTTTGACAAATATCAACTTCTCTAAGGAATGGGTTTCAATGCTGAGAAGAGATTTGTCTCGCAAGTTTCAGATGGTGATTATGTGAAGTTTGCTCAAGATCGAAACTGGGAAAACTATTTGATTTAAAAAATACTCACCAGATGTGGTAAGAATCTTCTATGCCAATATTCATAACATCGATCATAAGAAGCTTACTTTTATCACACTTGTTGGATGCCATATTCTTTATGTTGATCTAAAGGTGATTTAAAATATCATCAAGTACAGTGAGAAATGTAATCATATGATTACCGGTTTTGAAATTGATCATGATACCATTCCAACCTGTCTGATTGGAAAAAAGGATCAGCTGGGAAAAAGGAAGATTACCAACCAAGGATATACCTCTTTACTTGAGGATTTTCGGAAAACTTGCTAATGCGTCCATATATGCAAATACAAGAGACAAGTCAGACTGGGAAAGAGAGTTTTCCGAATTCATCTATTTTCTTCTAGAAGATGATAAACAACTTGATCTCTGTGGCATAATCATAAATCAAATGATTAATATTTATGAAAGCTCCTCCTCTCCTGTCTCAAAGCGAAACCTTGGGTATCCATGCCTTATTACTAAGCTTTGTGAAACTGCTTTAGGTGATAATTTTACTGATATGAAATTCACTAAAGCAATTACAAAGGGAACCATAAGTCAAATGGTTGGTGGACTAAGCAAAGGACAATCACTCATTATGTCGTCTCGTACTCCTGAGACTGATGATCCACTCCTTCTCATCCTACGCATAGGTAAACAATTAAACTGTATTCAACGACAGTTAACCTTTGTTGCTTGTAATGATCTGGAAACTTTACAAGGTATCTTGAAGATGGATACATAGTTTTGGAGAGGTGAAGGATATCCGGGAACAACTATGGAAGATGATTATCAAAAATGGGTTAAAAATAAGGAGTAATCTTCCTCTTATTATTCTCAGGAAATAGGCTATTCAATGTGTTGATCTATTTCGATATTTTGTATAAGGCCTATTTTGAATAAAACTATCAATATTTATTATGAATGAATAAAATTAGGGCTATTTAATGTTAGGTACCCAACAAATGTCCAACACATTGGTTTAGTACCCAACATTCCAAATATTAAGAGTTGGTACATAGATCTACCGTTGACTATCAAGAAGACCCGTTGACTTAACTACGTTATGATTTCCGTAATAGAGTTAACGTTATTAACTTATTAACCTCATGAATAAACAATGACTAGATATTTTCTAACATTCAGTTAATACGTGTCTAAATCCAAACTTAGCACCCGAATAAACGGCCAAGATCAAATCATTTTAATTTTAATAAAACCTGAAAACTAAACCGTCGTCACTTATCTTATCAGCTTCTTCTTCTCCCTGAAACTACAATGGAAGGCTTTGATATAGGTAAAAATAAATAAAAAGTAGATTAAATTCTGGGTGAGTAATAGAAATTAAGGCATGTTCATTATGATTCTCGCATCAATTTGAAGATCGAAGCAAAAAATATATATCAAACTGGTTTTTCATGGTGTTGATTCCCTGGATTAAATCATGTGTAAAAATCAGTTAGATATTTTTTTTTTTATTGCTATTGAACTTTTGATTGAAGAAAGCATAGTTAATGTTGTTGTTCGAGATTGGGGTTTTCATAATCTAATCTTCGCCATTGTGCCAGAACATGTTTCTCTTACACCATATTGGCAGATTCTATTGAAGATTCTAAACTTAACCTAGTTTCAATTTCTTCCCCAAATTGATAACAATTACCAGATAACTTTAATTCAATCTAGGGATACGATGGTTACTAATTCTAATTCAATCAAGACCGAGAAGAATCCGTGGAAACACAGGTTTTTAACTCATTTCAATTTGGGAAATTAGGGTTTGCGTTTATTGGATTTCTGGGCGTGTTAACTGTTTATCTTCTCTTGACTTTGGAATTTTTTAAGAATATTGTTCAGGTTCTTAATTTTGTTGTTACTGTTTTGATACTCACAGTGATAAATAATGGTATTCAGGGACCTTTTTTTTTTGGATATGATAGATAACATCTTATTTTGATTTCTCTAAATTAGTGGATTTTCATGAGATATTTGAAATGTTCATGTGTTTAAATGACTTTCTTAGGGTATTGTGTTCTGGTCTGGGATGAATGTGCAATGTTTGAGCTTTGTCTCTTAATTGGAAATTGCAGTTGCAGTTTGGCTTAAACTGATAACGGCGAGTTGGTGATGAGTTGGTGAATCTGATAACGGCGAGTTGACGAAGTTAAATAATTAATATTTATTCATACAGATGTTAAGTCAACAGTTTGTCTTAACAATCTTTAACGGGTCCAGGTATCAACCCTTAATATTTGAAATGTTGGGTGCCAAACCAATGTGTTGGACATTTGTCGGGTACCAAACATTAAATAGCCCATATTATTTTATAATTTTTGTTTCATGTGATAGTTTCCGATTGCATAGCATGTGTATGAATGTCTATATTTTTGCTATGTGATTTTCGGATTTATGAGATGTCTGATTTCGGTTTTTGTTAACCTTAATATTCGATCTCATATGGTGAATGCCCTTATGATTTTTGTGGCTTTTTGATTTAGCGGGATTAAGTTCTAGCCCATGTTGGTAGGCTTTATCAAAGGATCATAAGGTGTTCCGATTGAAACTCATATGTGAAAAGTCACAATACGTTGATAATCAATTTATGTTTACATAAGTTTTGTTTAACATAACTGAAAAGACGAGGGTACCCAAATACACCACAATCTTTAAATTATCCACCTAGAAGTCCTCTTACCGAAAGTAATTGTCTATGGACAAAGTCGAGACAATACGACAAATCGGTATTCACACTTTGTGTGATCATCTATGGATACAACAATCAAAGTGTGATTACTTGATAATAGGTTCAGACTTAACCAAACTCTATAGGATCACTGTCAAGTAAAGCGGAGTTAACATTTGTGTATTTTACTTCTAATTATAATAAACAATTATAACTGTGGAAATAGAAAAGTAAAAGACACATCAAGATTTTGTTAACGAGGAAACCCCAAATGCAGAAAACCCCCGGGACCTAGTCCAGAATTGAATACTCTTAGAATTAAGGCGTTATACAAAATCACACCAACTTCGTATAGTTGAGACCAAGCAACTAAACCTATAGTTCACCTAGTTTCTTCAGTATCCCTGCGCTTCCGACATTCAATAAGTGCATGCACTGGAACAATTCCTTTAGTTCGTATTCCAAACAGTAAAGGAACAACAAATCTGTTCGGTAAACTCCTATTCAATCTCAGTGATATGAGTTAGACAAAGGCTCTTCTGTTTAATCCAATAAACTCCTTTGTCGGGTTTAGATCTATCTATCCAACAACTACCAAAGTAGCAGAGTTTAGATTTTGCAATCAATAATAGGATCTACCAAGATACTCAATACTGATACCGATCTACGCAACTAATCAATCAAGTCTATCAAGATAAACCGATTATAGTTGGATCCCAGCCGATCAAGTTTTGTGCACACCAAAGATTATGAAACCAATAAGAAATCTTCCTTGTCTTCAAATCTTCTTAAATCTTCAATAAACACCTGCATATCACAACTTGAATCTCTTGTGATCAATCACGCACAGAACGGAGTCTGTTAACAATGGATTATCACAAGACGTCTTTAGATCAACAAACAGTTCTAAAGATCCCGTCGATACTTCGATCTAGTTTGAGTGAATCTTATATCAGAAGAGAAGATTTTCAAGAATAAACAAACTAGGTGCAATCAAAGTTCAACAACCATTAGTCAATCAAATCAAATCGAAAACTAATAATACTGTAATTATCTAGTTTCCCACCAATGGTACTCGTAGAGCTTCTTGATCCAACAGAAGTCTTTAAACGAGCGGTCGTAAGAGATTTCGCCTAATTAGGGTACTTTCCTCTCCGAATAGACGGCTCCACCAGTAACAACACAACAAGGTAGTTTTGCTGGCTCTTAGGATAGTTTGCTCAAAATGCAAACTTGGGTATTTTTAGACCAAGGAAGTTTGGACACCAAGGAATTTCCAAAACCGAAATATTCTTAAGATATGCAATATTTCCAAAATCGGTTTTCATAGTTCCTGGAAATGCTCTGTCCAAAATTAACCGAAATCCTACTAGAAAATCTCCAATTAGTAAATGCATATTACGAATTTTTATTTTCCAGAGATATGCATTTTAATTGCCGGTAATTAAAAGCATATAAAATTAACAACCTTAATTAAAAGATTCTCAACTTATTTCGGTTCGGGATCTCCTTGAGTTATTAAGGAATATCTTTGAACAATAAAAGATAAGAGTTACTGAACATGTTCAAAGTATGTCGACATCTTATTTCTTTGTAAATCCATTTTCATATTTACAATCTTGGAACCGATTATACCATATTTCCAAACAAGTTTAGAACTGGTTCATCTGATTTCCAAGAACTATGTGATTGATTAAATATCAAACACTAATCATGGGTTTACGGTTCTACCAAACACAAGGATCGGTTCTACCTTAATATGGTTACTGGGACCGGTTACATCAGTTACCAAGATCGGTTACATCAATTACCAGGACCGTTTACCATATTCTCATGGTATTACTTGTGATCGGTCACACTAGTTACCAGGATCGGTTACACCAATTACCAGGACCGGTTACACCAATTACAAGGATCGATTACATACTCTTTTGTGATCGGTCACACTAATTACTAGGATCGGTTACACCAATTACTAGGATCGTTCACACCAATTACAAATATCGATCATACCATCTTAGGTGATTACTTAGGATCGGTTGTACTAATAAAAGTCATACCAATACATAAGTCAGGCATTGTGACTAGTTTTACCAAGATACATAACAAGTTATGATCGGTTCTACTAACTCACACATTTTGGTAATCCAAAGATATGCAATGAATAACAATACCAATAAGCCTAGCGATTTCCCTTTCGATTCATAAAAAAAGTTCATGAATGTACTTCCTTTAAACGAATGTAAACATTATTTCCTAGGACGAAATCTTCACCCATACCCATACACATAATCACAATACCATACATACGATTATGTCGATGTCTTATATACGAAGTTCAAAAGATAAGCGTTATACTTCGTATTCTAATTCCTTAACACTATGTCTACTAGAGTATAATCATTCACAGCTTCGCAGTTATGTTTTCAATAAAGCACGACTTGAAAGATACGTTAGGAATGAAACAATTCAAGTCAATATTACTAACCTCAAGAGGAAGGATGATGTTGTCGCTGTAGCTTGTTACTTCTTCACGTTCTTCAGGTCTTCGAGTAATACTTATATGTATTATATTCCTAGACTTTCTAGTCTAACCTATATGAAGTTGTCTCTAGTACATAATCAAGCGACTCTTAGATAAGTTTTGATTCAATAAAATATAACAACCAAGCTATGCTATAACAATCTCCCCCATTTGTCCATTTTAGTGACAAAACTCTGAACACATATGGATAAACAAATTGCAAGAATTCATTATACATACGCTTGATTCCAAGTTTCAACATCACAATAACAAAGCTTATACTCCCCCTAAAGGTAAGATAGGTAGATATTTAATCCGAACATCTTTGTTATTCCACTTTTGTAGGCAAGATAACTACATAGCAATATGAAATGTTTCTCCCCCTTAGTCACTGCTTTACTCTTTCGTTTGATATGACGTTTAAGCACAATTGTCCTTTCCTTAGTGATTGCAAATCACTTGTTTACTCCATATATTTCTCCCTCTCTTTGTCACAAAATGAAAAAGGTTTAAGAAAATAACGGTCAAACCGAAAGGATCTTACAAATCTAAAAGACTTGTATACAACCTATAAAAGTTAAGCATGAAGGTTTCACATACCACTTTAGATAACCAATATCAAAACCGAAACTACAAGTAATTTAGTTTTAATATGTTATCAAGGAAAACTATTGCCCGAAGCAATTTTCCCTAGTATTTTAACAAATTGACTAAGAACCTTAGTTCCCTTGTTAAACCGAGTTTACACATACAATCGCTTATTTCGATAAGACCAAAATAAAGATCAGAATTAACTTTATTTCTCTTATCAGGTTCTAATTATTCAGACAATAACTTAGACCTTTCTCTTTAGACAATACAAGTACTAGGTTAGTTAACTAGTATTTCTTGTCAAGGTATTCGATTAGAAGTGAATAACCGAATCCTTCAATTTGATAAGTCTAACTAAGATCAGAATTAACTTAGTTTCTCTTATCCGGAATCGAATTGGACTAAACAAATGATCCTGTATTATTTAAGCCATAAACAATACATACAAACCAAAATAAATTGACTTGCAAAATTAATTTCTTAACCGGAAGCAATTGAAACAAACATAGACATTATAACACCGCAATTGCACCGAAATTTCGTTAAGCAAAAACACTTGATACCAAACAATAAAGAAGATACCAAACAATAAGCCAAATAAATTGACACAGTTTTTCTTAACCGAAAACAATTGAATCACACACACACATCCATTCACATCATAATGGAATATATCAATTGTACCGAAATTTTGTTAAGCAAAAGCAAAATATATGCAATATAAGCAGGCTTTTCTTAAACAGGAAAACGATTAACTAACAAATTCGTTACCTCAGATTCCGCATCCTCTTCTCCCCAGAAAGATATATCATTAAGCGCAAGTTCAAGTTAGAACTCTCCCCCAGTATGTTGTCATCCTCTCGCAAGAACAAAAGAACAACAACAAAGAGCAACCTTTACCAGAGAAAGGTTGAATCGGTTTTAACTAATGCGTGCCAATAGCAAAAGTTTAAAACCCGAAACACATATGATTTTATGCTAAACACAACTCATGTAAACACAAATTGATTTAACATATTGTGACTTTTTCACATATGAGTTTCAATCGGAACACCTTATGATCCTTTGATAAAGCCTACCAACAAGGGCTAGAACTAAATCTTGCTAAATCAAAGAGCCACATAAACCATAAGGATTCACATCATATGAGATCGAATATTAAGGTTATGAAAACCGAAATCAGACATCCCATAAATCCGAAAACACATAGCAAAAATATAGACATTCAAGCACAGGCTATGTAATCGGAAACTATCACAAGAAAAATTATAAAATAATAATTTTATTCAAAAATAAACCTTATATAATAATCGAAAAAAATCAAAAAACGTTGTCTATTTTCTTGGATTAAGTATTACAATATATAACTTTATCTCTAGTGGTGCTCTTACTGTTCACTGAGGTTTCTTCAGTTTTCAAACTCTTGAAGCATGTCTCGAGAGACTTGTCTTCAACCACTTCCTGTTTTCAAGCTTTTCAACTTGAACCTTCATGTCTGCAAGATCAGCGTTTGTTTCCTCAATCCACTTGGTTTTTGTTGGATCTTGAAGTTTGTAAGCCAACAGACATGACTCATCTTGAGATCCAACAGAACTATCGAAATCATAGTCAGACATGATTTTCGATATGATTTTATTTTTCTTCCTTTCTGTATTGATTCCTTGACAATCCTTAAACTTTTGAGCTTCCTCTTAATTGGCCTTTGTAAAACTGCGAGTTATTGGAGGCATGCTCAGGGATTTAAATAAGAATTAATCAGGGTTTTTCAATACAAGCAAGAGAAAGTTTCTCTTAAGAAGGGACAACTTTCACACTAAAAATACCCAGAAAATTCCTAAAATATAAACAAAATATTATTTTTTTCCTATGTCCAAACTTCTCATGCTGGAAGGCTTATTAAAATTCGAAAATTTCAAATAAACCTATTTTTGGAAGATCATGATAAATATGAACAATTTTTAGACAAAAATGGATTCGCAGCTACCTAGATTTTGTCACATATTTTTATGACAAAAACACAAACAAAAAAAGAATTGTGCTTTCGTTTTATGTAATTTCTCATCCCAAAAGTTATGAGCATGAATTGGGATGAGAGTGCACAATCTCCATACAACTAGGTTGTGTCGGAGTAATCCTTTTCTTGCTTACAACGAGTATCAGAAACATAGTTCATGTTTCTCTTTGGAATTTTCTGCCCAAAGTATTTTCTCCCAAGAAGATGATCCTTCCCTGATCTATAAGGAGAAACAGTACTGATGTGAGAATTTTCAGAGATAGAAAGATCTCTCTTAAATCTGTCAATGAGACTTTCATAAGGTTTTCTCATTCTAAGGATTTCCTTATTATGCACATCAGTATGATTATCTGAAACAATTATAGGAAATTCCTGATTGTTTCCTTTGGCAGAGATTCTCTCTTTCCCTTTCTTCTGGAATCGTTCTTCATGTAAACAAAGACTGTTTCGACATGAGTGAGGAGGAACCTTTTTCCACAAGTGATTATCAACTCTTACTTCTGATTCTTTTGAGTTGATCTTATCAGTTTGGGGTATATTCTGTCTTTCTACTGAAGAATGGTCTTTCAATTTTTTTAAGACAAGAAACTTCTTTTAATACTTTTACTACAGTATTTTGAAGAAGTATAAGTTTCCTGTCAAGTGACTGAAAGTTATATTCCTTAATATCTTTTTAACGGAATCGGTTCAAAGTTTCCTTTGGACAAGATTTCGTTTGATCATCAATAGTTGTAGAAGATGGTTCTTCATTCTCTTCTGACTTGATGTAGTTAGACAACCTTCCATCATCATGATCTGTTTCAGATGTGATCAAACAAGTCTTGTTATCACGATCTATAAAAGTCGAGCAAGGATTTTTATTTTCCTTATCAGAAGAAATTATAACATAATCATTAGTCAGAGTCATAGGATGAATCTCTTGATCTTGAGTAAGATATTTACCGAGAGCTTTTACTTTGACGGTGAGATCCATATTCTCTTTGGCTAGAGTATTTAGTTGAATGTCTTTTTCTCTGATCTCTTGCTTAAGAAGATTTGACTCTGTCTTTAATATTAGCATCCTTGTAGACAGAGATATTATGGGCTTTAGGAGTTTTACCAACTCTTTATCAGCATCTTCTTTTCCATCATAGATAGACTCGGTTGCTTTCGTAACTCCTGGATCATGAGTTACCGAAGTAGGAGCATCTTCAATATTTTAATATCCATACTCTAACATAACGTTAACTGAATCAGTCATTAGATTCAATTCTTATAGGTTGGATCGCACCAAACACAGATTTTTCTGATACCAATTGAAAAGATGAGGGTACCCAAATACACCACAATCTTTAAATTATCCACCTATAAGTCCACTTACCAAAAGTGATTGTCTATGGACAAAGTCGAGACAATACGACAAATCGGTATTCACACTTTGTGTGATCGTCTATGGATACGAGATCGAGGCAATACAACAATCAAAGTGTGATTACTTGATAATAGGTTCAGACTTAACCAAACTCTATAGGATCACTATCAAATAAAAAGGAGTTAACGTTTGTGTATTTTACTTCTAATTATAATAAACAATTATAATTGCGGAAATAGAAAAGCAAAAGACACAGCAAGATTTTATTAACTAGGAAACCGCAAATGCAGAAAAACCACGGGACCTAGTCCAGAATTGAATACTCTCATAATTAAGCCGCTATAAAAAATCTAAACCAACTTTGTATAGTTGAGACCAAGCAACTAACCCTAGTTCACTTAGTTTCTTCAGTATCCCTGCGCTTCGGACATTCAATAAGTGCACGCACTGGAATAATTCCTTTGGATCGTATTCCAAACAGTAAAGGAACAACAAATCTGTTTGGTAACAACTCTCTTAATTCTTTCCTGATAAAGATATCTCAAGTCATATGCAAAGGCTCTTCTGAACTAATAAACTCATTTGCCTGGTTAGATCAATCTAATCTCTATCACTGAAGTAATAAGATTCGGATTTGTAACAATCAAAATAGATCTCAAGAGAACTATTAGGTGTTACCGATCTCACGCAACTAATCAATCGAATAAATTCGATTCTAGTTAGATCCTAGCCGATCAAGGTTTGTACTACACAAAGATATGAAAAACCAATAAGAAATCTTTTTCGTCTTCAAATCTTCTTTAATCTTAAATTAAACCTGCACAACACCACTTGAATCTCTTGTGATCAATCACGCACGAAACAGAGTCTGTTAACAATGGATTATCACAAGATGTCTTTAGATCTACAAACAGTTCTAAAGATCCCGTCTACACTTCGATCTAGTTTGAGTGAATCTTATATCAGAAGAGAAGATTCTCAAGAATAAACAAACTAGGTGCAGTTAAAGTTAAACAACCGTTAGTCAAACAAATCAATTAAAAACTAATAAACTGCAATTATATAGTTTCCCACCAACAGTACTCGTAGAGCTTCTTGATCCCACGGAAGTCTTTAAATGAGCGGTCGTAAGAGATTTCGCCTAATTAGGGTACTTTCCTCTTCGGATACGGCTCCACCAGAAACAAAAAGAAGATGAAGTTTGCCTGGCTCTTAGGATAGTTTGCTAGAAATGCAAACTTAGGTATTTATAGACCAAGGATGTTTGGACACCAAGGAATTTCCAAAACCAAAAGTATTTTCAAGATATGCAATAAATGCCCAATCGGTTTTCATAATTCCAGGAAATGCTTTGTCCAATATTTTCCGAAATCTCTCAATAGAAAATATCCAATTAGTAAATGCACATAACTAAATTTTATTATCTAGAGATATGCATTTAATTGCTGGTAATTAAAGCATATAAAACTAACAACCTTAATTAAAATATTCTTAATATTTCGGACCGGGATCTCCTTGAGTAATTAAGAAATATCTTTGAACAATAAAAGATAAGAGTTATTGTTCATGTTCAAAGTATGTTGACATCTTTGCTTTGTAAATTATCTTTCATATTTACAATCTTGGAATCGATTATACCACACTTCCAAACAAGTTTAGAATTGGTTCATCTGTATTCCAAGACAACTATGTGATTGATCAAATATCAAATCACATTCATGGGTTCAATCGGTTCTACCAATCACTAGGATCGGTTATATCTTAATATGGAACACTTGTGATCGGTCACACAAGTTACCAGGACCGGTTACATCAGTTACCAGGATCGGTTACGTCAATTACCAGGACCGGTAACCATATACTCATGGTATTGCTTGTGATCGGTCACACCAGTCACTAGGATCGGTTGCACCAATTACCAGGATCGGTTACACCAATTACTGGGACCGGTTACACCAATTACAAGGATCGATTACACAACTCTTTTGTGATCGGTCACACCGATTACTAGGATCGGTCACACCAATTATAAATATCGATCATACCATCTCAGGTGATTACTTAGGATCAGTTACACTAATTAATCAAAACTTGTCATACAAAATCATAAGTCAGGCATTGTGATTAGTTATACTAAGATATATAACAAGTTATGATCGGTTCTACCATCTCACACATATTGGTAATCTAAAGATATGCAATGAATAACAATACCAATAAGCCTAGCGATTTCCCTTTCGATTCATAAACAAGTTCATGAATGTACTTCCTTTAAACAAATGTAAACATTGTTTCCTAGGATGAAATCTTCACCTTTACCCATACACATAATCACAATAGCATTCATACGATTATGTCGATGTCATACCTACGAAGTTCAAAAGATAAGTGTTATACTTCGTAGTCTAATTCCTTAATATTATGATCATATGATCATGTCATACCACTAGAGTAAAATTTTCATTCACAGCTTCGCAGTTATGTTTTAAATATAGCACGACTTGAAAGATACGTTAGGAATGAAACAGTTCAAGTCAATATTACTAACCTCAAGAGGAAGGATGATGTCGTCGTTATGGCTCGTTACTTCTTCACGTTCTCCAGGTCTTCGAGTAATACTTGTATGTCTCATATTCCTAGACTTTCTAGTCTAACCTATACGAAGTTGTCTCTAGTACATAATCAAGCGACTCTTAGTTGAGTTTTGATTCACTAAAATATGACAACCAAACTTGACATACCAACGCTTGGTGGGTTCAACCGAGCTATGCTCTAACAATAACATATGTGTTTGGGGTTTAAACTTTTGCTATTGGCACGCATTAGTAAAACCGATTCAACCTTTCTCTGGAAAAGGTTGCTTTTGTTGTTGTTCTTTTGTTCTTGCGAGAGGATTACAACACACAGGGGGAGAGTTCTTATTTGAACTTGCGCTTAATGATATATCTTTTTGGGGAGTAGTGGCTGCGGAAATTGAGGTAACGATTTTTATTTGTTAGTTAATCGTTTTTCCTGTTTAAAAAAAACATGTTTATATTGCATGTATTTTGCTTTTGCTTATAAAAAATCGGTACAATTGATATGTTCCATTATGCTGTGTATGGATTGATTTTATGATTCAATTGTTTCCGGTTAAGAAAAACTGTGTCAATTTAATGGCTTATGATTTGGTATCTTCTTTATTGTTGGGTATCAAGTGTTTTTGCTTAACGAAATTCGATGCAATTACGGTGGTGTAATGATTATATTTATTTCAATTGCTTTCGGTTAAGAAAAACAATTGCAAGTCAATTTATTTTGGTTTGTATCTATTGTTTTTGGCTTAACAAAAATACGGGATCATTTGTTTAGTCCATTTGATTCCGGATAAGAGAAACTAAGTTAATTCTGACCTTAGTTAGACTATCAATTGGAGGATTCGGTTATTCAAGTCTAATCGAATGCATTGAAAAGAAAAACTAGTTAACTAACCTAGTGTTTGTCTTGTTTAAAGGGAAAGGTATAAGTTATTTTCGGAATAATTAGAGCCTGATGAGAAAAATAAAGTTAATTCTGATCTTTATTTTGGTCTTGTCAAAACAAGCGATTGTACATACATAATCGGTTCAACAATGGAATTAAGTATCTTAGTCAATTTGTTGGACTATATGGAAAATTACTTTGGGCAATTATTTCCTTGATAACATATTGAAACTAAATTACTTCTGTAGTTTCGGTTTTAATATCAGTTATCTAAAATGGTATGTGAAACCTTCATCCTTAACTCTTATAGGTTGTACAAGTCTTATAGATTTATAAGATCCTTTCGGTTTGACATTATTTGCTTGAACCTTTGTCATTTTGTGACAAAAATAGGGAGAAATATATGGAGTAAACCAATGATTTTTAATCACTAGGAAAGGACAATTATGCTTAAACGTTATATCTAACGAAAGAGTGAAGCATAGACCAAGGGGGAGAAACATATCATAATGCTGTGTGTAGTATTTAGACTACAAAAGGGGAATAACAAAGATGTTCAGATTGAATATTTACCTAGCTTTCATTTAGGGGGAGTAAAAGCTTTTGTTATTCAAATGTCAAATGCGGCATTTATTTATTGAATACATGCAGGTTATTGTGTTGTTGAAACTTGGAATCAAGCGTATGAAGAATGAGTTATTTTATAATTCATTTAGCTCCATATGTAATAAGAGTTTTGTCACTAAAATTGACAAAGGGGGAGATTGTTAGAGCATAGCTCGGTTTAACTCACCAAGTGTTGGTATGTCAAGTTTGGTTGTCATATTTTAGTATCAAAACTCATCTAGAGTCGCTTGATTAAATACTAGAGTCAACTTCGTTTAGGATAGACTAGAAAGTCTATGAATGTTGAGACGTACAAGTATTACTCCGAAGACCTGAAGAATGTGAAGAAGTAACGACTACAACGACGACATCATCCTTTCACTTGAGGTTAGTAATATTTACTTGATCTTGTTTCCATACCTAACGTATCTTTCAGGTCGTGCTATATTGAAAACATAACATGCGAAGCTGTATATATTGCATATAATACTCTAGTGATGTGACTTGGTCATAATAGTATGATCAAAGTGTCAAGGAAAATATATTACGAAGTATGAACGCTTATCTTTTGGAACTTCGTAAGTACGACATCGACATAATCTATTGTATATATTATTTGATTATGTGTGCATTATATAGGTATGATTTCATCCTAGAAAACTATGTATCTTTACATGAGTTTAAGTAAGTAAATGTATGAACTTGTTTCATAATCGAAAAGGAAAATCGTGATTGGTCTTGTTATTCTTTGAATATCTTTTGGATGACCAATGGAATAGACTTTGGTAGAACCTATCTTAACTTGTTGAGATTTATGGTATAACTGGTCATGGCCTATATAATATAGTTTGTTGCAATCGGTCATGAGCTTCATTGTAAATCTAGTTGTAACCGATCATAAACTATATTGGAATGCAAGTTGTAATCGTCCATAAGTTACTTTGGGAACCAAGGTATGACCGGTCACAAGATGAATTGGGAAGTTAGTTGTAATCGATCACAAGCTACCTTTGGGAAGCAAGGTGTAACCTATCACAAGCTAACTCAGGAAGTAAGGTATAACATATCACAAGCTACCTCTGGGAACCAAGGTGTAACCGATCACAACCTGGTTTGGGAAACATGGTATAACCAGATCACAACTTACATTGTGAGGTTGGTACAACCGATCCCAATAAGAAAAACCAAGTTTCCAATATTCACATATCTCTGTAAGTTTTGTGTGAAGCTTGGAATTAGGGTTTGCTAAGAAACTTCTAGATGTCGACAGATTTGAACATGTGCATAACTCTTATCATTATTGTTCAAAGATATTCCTTGATACTCAAGGTGATCCCTGGTCCAAAAAATTGAAAAAGCATTTAATTATGATTTTCATTATATATGTTTTTAATTACCAGCAATTAAAGCATATCCTCTGGAAAATATTATTAGTTAATGTGCTAGACTAATAATAGAAGTTTTCTATGAGAGTTTTCGGAATTATAGGTTTGGCATTTAAGTGGAAATAGGAAAACCAAAATTAGGTACTTTAATGCATATCTTGAGAATATTTTCGGTTATGGAATTTCCTTGTTGTCCAAACAACCTTGGTCTATAAATACTTGAGTTTGCATTTATTGCAAACTATCCTAAGAGCCAAGAAAACTTCATTTCTTGTTGTTTCTGGTGGAGCCGTCTATACGGAGAGGAAAGTATCCTAATTAGATTAAATCTCTTACGACCGCTCGTTTAAAGACTTCCATGGGATCAAGAAGCTCTACGAGTACCGTTGGTGGGAAACTAGATAATTGCAGTGTTATTAGTTTTCGATTATTGATTTGATTGACTAACGGTTGTTAAAACTTTGATTGCACCTAGTTTGTTTATTCTTGAGAATCTTCTCTTCATATATAAGATTCACTCAGACTAGATCAAAGTATCGATGGGATCTTTGGAACCATCTTCGGATCTAAAGACATATTGTGATAATCCATTGTTAACATACTTCGTTCTGTGCGTGATTGATCACAAGAGGATTCAAGTGTTGTTATGCAGGTTTTGAAGGCAATAGAAAATTTGAAGACGAAGAAGAATTCTTATTGGTTTCGGATCTTGTGGATTTAGTGCACAAACCTTGATCGGCTGGGATCCAACTAGAATCGGTTTATCTTTGATAGATCTTATTGATTAGTTGTGTGAGATCGGCATCGCTTTATAGTTTCTCTTTGAGATCTATATTTATTGATTGTGAATCTAAACTTGGTTATTTTGATAAATTGGATTGATTGATCTAACCAGACAAGGGAGTTTATTATATTAAACGGAAGAGCCTTTGTCAACGACTCATCAAATATCTTTTAGCAAGATTGATTAGAGTAGCTACCAAACAGATTCTTCCTTTGTTGTTTGGAATATAATCCAAAGGACTTGCTATTCACGTGCGTGTCTCTAGAAGTCGAAGGCGCAGGGATACTGAGGGAACTAAGTAGCTAAGGGTAGTCTGCTTGGTCTCAACTATACGAAGTTGGTATTAGATTTTTTTATAGCGGCTTAATTATGAGAGTTTTCAAAACTGGACTAGGTCCCAGGGTTTTTCTGCATTTGCGGTTTCCTCGTTAACAAAATTTTGCTGTGTCTTTTACTTTGTTTTCCGCATTATAATTGTTATTATAATTAAGTAAAATACACAAGTACGTTAACTCCGTAATACTTTGATATTGATCCTATAGAGTTTCGGTTATTACCGAACCTATTATCAAGTACACACTTTTTTGTTGTATCGTCTCGATCTTGTATCCATAGTCATTTACACAAGTGATCTTGTTGTTGTATTGTCTCTCTCTCGTATCCATAGACGATCACACGAAGTGTGAACCGAATATGTTGTATTGTCTCGATTTTGTCCATAGACGATCACATTCAGTAGAGGACTTATAGGTTAATAAATAAAAGATTGTGGTGTATTTGGGTACCCTCGTATTTTCAATTCTTATTATTTCAAGGAGGAACACTAGCTTTTGGAGTAGCCTTTATATGTTTTATATTAGATACTTCGAATACTATCATCTTGCAGTTATTAAAGTTTATTTAGTTAAATTTTACTTTGGAGATGATTGCAATATTTAATCTTTGTCGATTATTAAGTGTATTGGTTATTTTGTGACGAGATATGTTCTTTACTATCATATTTCTGGTGATTAAAATGCATATCTCATACATTCTCATGGGTTAAGCTCTTAACTCTCTGTATTCTTCACTGGCTAAAGAGGAGTAAACAATTTTTAAAATTGTAATATTGATTTTCCCACTATTAGAGCACAACTCGGTCGAACTCGCAAATTTTGCTATCTCAAGCTTGTTGTCAATATCAGATGCACAAAATTGTATCCTGATTTCTAGTCCACTAAAGTCAAGTCTCATACTAGGTTTATATTATGGTACTTGAATATTAGACATCACTGAATAACCATCGAAGATTTAAGACTGGAGATCAAACAAAGACGTTTGGAGAACTTCTTCAGAAAGAGGTATGTGAAGACTGAACCATTCTAGTTACTCACAAGTACCATTCGTTCTATATGAGACTATGCCATATGACTTTTAGTAGATTTAATATTGCAAAGAAGAAATTTTGAGTCAAGCTTGTGTTGTTAAACATCTCGAAATATGATTCAAGTAATGGCAAACGGGAATATTTCAAGTAATGCCAAGAACTATTTTTGTTTCATATGGATCATATGGAAATTACCCAAGCAATAATATTTTATATCTATGGCAAACGGGAATATTTCAAAACATCAAAAGAGAGTTTACAGAACTACTGAAATTTGGACTTACCTAGTACGCTTACCCTGGATATTTGAGGTTTCGGAATACAAGTAGGCACGCTATAGGAATGGAAAACATATATGAATAATAACCGCAATCGCATGGCGTCTACAACGTAGACAAAGGAAAGTACGGGTCGAACCCACAGGGATCATAATTAACTAACCACAAATGATATTTCTGGATTTTTTGAAATAGAAATGAAGTATGAAAATTCATCAAACTAAAAATATATAAAATGGGAGTAGGTAACTAGGGGATTCGGTTTCCATCAATTTAATCATATAAACGTGATCAATCTCTAAAATGTATTTTCAAAATTGCTCGAGACAAATACTGAAGTTAATCTCATATCTCGGAAAATAATGCATTAAAATCCTGAATTACAGTTTCACCAGTATAATTTCCTTCACTTCTAATGCAGCAATTCTAAAGCATTATTTATCAATCCTAAAGCATACACCATCAAAGAGTTTAACTGAAGCATGGCATATCAATTCAAAAGCATAAATAATGAAGAGAATCACATAAACACAATTAGATACCAAGCTATATGAAGTGACATTATAGATCAATTAAATCATAACAAAAATATACTAAAGAAAATTAATTAATATATTAAATTTCGTTTCCACCAAAAACCTTAGCTACAAAGTTAGAAAGACATAGAAAGAGATGGATTTCTTAAAACCCAATAAAATAAATTACCAGAGAATACGAAATTAAACCGTTTAAAACCCAATAAAATAAATTACAAGAGAATAAGAAATTAAACCGTTATCGTTGTCACCCGGTAAAAATCTTGTTCCTCCTCTCTTGGTTTGCACTCCGACCCTCTACCGTCTCCCCCCCCCCCTAAAGTACCCCTGGCGGCCACAATAAAAAGAAAAACCAAAATAAAACCTCCCGTCCAGAACCATAAAACCTCCTCCTTCCACTTTCCACCCTTTTATTATGGGCGTGGACTCCTTGGTCAAGCCCGTATAATCTCCACCAATAATTGTTGGAGTTAAAGTCCACTGCCCAGTACACTCTCTCACGTTGATGCCCCAAACTCCTCCAAGTTAACAAGCATGACACACTTGATTTTGAATCCATGTGAACACCACCTTAAGCACCACATGCACAGGACCATTGAAACCAAAATGGATTGGTGTTTATGATCAACTAAACACTAAAATAGGTCCCTGCATCCAACAACTCTTCTTAGCCTACTTCCCCTCAAAACTAATATCACATGAAACCTTTTACTAATTAGTAGATAGCTATGCTTTTCTTTCCAAACTAATATTGAGGTCAAGCATATTTACAATTCATTCTTTGACCTTCATGTTCATGCATGAAATGCAATTGGCTCATAATCTTCTTCACCATTTTCTTTTAGTGGTTATGGCTATCAGAAACACATTGGAGCCGTAAATAATTCCCAGGTTCGAATAATAATTCCAAGTTTAACCAAATTTGTCTGTAACATCCGGTTTTAGGCATACACCATCAGTTAAAGAATAAAAACAATAAGATTAAGACAAAAATTATTACTAGAAAATATAAATATGGTGGTAAATATGTATAAATTATGCGCTCATCAAATACCCCCAAACCTATATTTTGCTAGTCCCGAGTAAAACTAATCTTAAAATAAATGCTAACTTATTGTCACAGGCATCGCGATTGCACTTAGTATGTGCAACAAGCCTTTAAACCCGTAGGTGTCCCTATCATACGAGTTTTAGTCTCGTGAGGGTTTACAAGAGGTGTACCCACAAAACGTTTACTCCAACTTCTAATTGGTCATAAGTATCCAAAATGTTATGAGGACTTAAAGTTTCTCCTCTTATTACCAAGAAATTAGAAGTGCAAGAGAAGTATATCTGCTCAACAGCAGGAGAGATCCGTTCAACAGTAGAAGAGAGATATCGAGCGAGAGATATTCGTTAAACAACGAGAGAGATATCCATTCAAGAATGGGTATAACATCAGGGGAGGGAGATCCGCTCAACAGTTGTTCATACATCCGCTCACAGCGGCATAGAAGGTATGTGTGATGAGTTGAACTAGTGCTAGAAATGCCTTGTGCCATATGGAAAGCGGAATAACAAAGCAACTAAAATGTATTTCTTCTCGACTCTCTCATGGTGCTCAATAGGAACAACTCCGTCTTCGGCTTCAACTCTTGATGATAAATCTTCAAAACTTGTAGAGCTTTAACAATTTTTCTTAATTCCCCCTGAATCTTCTTAATGAACTTCTTCTTCTCCGTGGCCTTAACTAAAGAAACGATTACACAATTTCTTTTGTTTTATTATTATTTTTGATTTTTTTTTTAAAAGAATGAAAAACTAAACAAAATATGAAATTTTACTTGCCAATGAAGAAGGACTTTCCCACTTGATTCTTCACAAATTTGTATCGTCTTGGCACTTAATTCTTCAAAAATTCTCATTTTGGCTTTTTTTTGCTTGTAAACCTTGAATGTCTTCAACTTCTTCATGAATTTATGTTTCTATGCTTGTTGATGATGATGATGAGTTTCCATTGAGAGAGAGTTGTAGTCCAGTGACTAAAATGAGGTTGGCTTTGTTTTTCTGGCATTTCTTTCTGGCATAATTGTCTCTCCAGCATGGCTGGTTGTCTATCAAAAGGAAAAAGTTACCCCCAAACCTGCTTTTTACAAAGGATGTATCATTCCGATAAAAAATAATCGGGTCAAAGGGTTCGCTAGGGATGGGAACTGAAATGATTTGAGAGACATGCACATGCAAAGAGAAGTCACAAGATGCAAAATAATCTAGTAATACTGGAGAAGCACGCAGTTCTAACCCAACATTAGGAATCATCTGAAGAGTTGTGCTAATAATTTTAGGTATATTAACTTCTCCACTGGGTTAATAACCATGTACTAAATCATCATGATAATCATCAACCAAGGAATATATAGGAACATCACAATAAATATGACTAAAAGTAACCTTATAGATAGAGTCTAGTGTCTCTAAGTCGTTAGACTTAAATACAGTTTCCTCAAAATTAACACATTCTTCATAAGCATCATTGTCATAACACTGATATGTCACACCGTCTAAAAGAATGGTATCCTCAATCCTCAACTCTTCCTTTTGAATAGGAGAGTGATTAGTAACACGATCAAAAGTTGGACTAAATACACCACCTTCAGTTGGTATGGCAATATCTCTATTCCTATGATCACAACTGTCAAGTTCATCATCATTCAGTATGCACATTAATTCATTATTTTAAGCGGTTTAATCATAAATATCAACAACACAAGAAAAATGAGAAATTATATCATCAGTAAGACCAAAATCGTTTACTGATTGTGTTAGTTGAGCACTCGATAAATCAGTTTTTTCAGAAAGTTGAGCAATATAATCATGGGTTTTACTCAGCTCGACAAAAAATAACTCACTAGCTTTGGTCCGTTCAGCAATGTCAATATTGAGGCGTTCTAGCAAAGATGGTTGTGATGCAGATGGGTCACAATAAGATTGATCATCTCTCTCATACTGTGACGGAGAAATGTGTGAATAATAATTGGAATCAACACATTGTGGCTCATAATCAGGGTAAGATTCGTAACAATCATAACCTTCAAAATAACCCTAGGAATGATTCCAATCATTATATACACATTCTGCAAGCATAGGCTCCTAATAATGTGAACTTATGCGCATATATTCTCCAAGTGTTTCAGTAGATGAATCCTCTTTATGGAATTTCTGGGGTAGATTCCATAATGCCAAAAAGGAAGTCGTGCCACCAGACTCCATATGTATACACAAATAATAATAAAAAAAACTATATAAAATAAAACAGTGAGAAGTAAACAAACAAGTAATCACTAATTCATTTATTCCGTAAATCACACCACAAAATAAAGAGAAAAGAAAAGTGCTCGCACCCTTATAATTGGAATGGAAGAGTTCAAAGAACTCTACTAAGTATTTTTCCCACTTCGAAAAGTAGTACTAGTACCTCGTCTCAACATTCATAATTTAGGGTAACGAGCGCCCAACCTGTCCTGTTCAATATATAACTCACGATTAAGAAACTCCTGAGTATTTTGCAGCAGACAGATGTAGTTGAGATGACCAGAGTACCACCAAAAGTACCTGAAACAAAATTCTAAAAGACAAACCAAGTCAAATGGAACTAAAAATAATATAAAAATACTATACAAAAAAATAAAATAAAAACCTACCTACAATTACAAAATCAAAAATACTAATTACAATATTCCATAACCGCTTCCCGGAAGCGGCGCCGTAAATTAATAGGATTGGAAAACCTATATGAATAATAACCGTAATCGCATGACGTCTACAACGACAAGCAGATGTCGAACCCACAGGGAGCGATGGAAATGTCGGTAACTAATATTCCTAATTAACTAACCACAAATGAAATTTTTGGATTTTTTGAAATAGCAATGAAGTAGCAAAATTAATCAAATTAAAAATATATAAAATGGTTGTCGGTAACTACCGGATTCAGTTTCCACCAATTTAATCGTATAAACTCGATCAATCTCTGAAATATATTTTCTAAATTGCTCGAGACAAATATTGAAGTTAATCTCATATCTCGGAAAATAATGCATTAAATTCCTGAATTACAGTTTCACTGGTATAATTTCCTTCGCTTCTAATGTAGCAATTCTAAAGCATCCATCGGCATATCAATTGAAAAGAATAAATAATCAAGAAAATCACATAAACACAATTAGATACCAAGCTATACGAAGTGAAATTATTAATCAATTAAATCATAACAAAAATATACTAGAGAAAATTAATTAATATATTAAATTTGGTTTCCACCAAAAACCCTAGCTACAAAGTTAGCAAGACATGGAAAGTGATGGATTTCTTAAAACCCAAAAAAATAAATTACAACAAAATAAATACCCGTATTAAAAAATGTAAGTCGAATCTGGCAGTATTGATTTTTTTGAAATATATTTATATTAAGAGAATAAGAAATTAAACCGTTATCGTTGTCACCCAGTAACAATCTTCTTCCTTGAAAAAGCGGGGGTCTAATAACCACACCCAATATTTCGCTTAGCAATCTGTATGGACAAACTCCAATATAATTCCAAGAGAATCAACTAGACAGTCAGACTCAATCAATGGAAATATATCTAAGAGTTATATCTCTGTTTCATAATGTAATCAGCAAATCAAACAAATAGAAATCCGCGAGCCTGATTATTATGTGAAAAAATTTGAACGGTAACAAAGACCAATGTTCAAGTGTCAATCAATTTATATCAACAACCAAAGGTTGGATTATCTAATTGATTGAACTACGCACAACCTGTGATATTTCAATTATATAAACAAATATAATGCGGAAAACAAATAACACAGACACCAAAAATTTTGTTAACGAGGAAACCGCAAATGCATAAAACCCCCGGGACCTAGTCCATATTTGAACACCAAACTGTATGAAAAGTGATTTCATTTAGATATGAGTAACCGTACCTATACGTGTGCACCTTTGTTGGATCAACAATAGTTAACCGAAGTTAGCCATATGAACACTTTCATATCAACCTTATTCATCTTAACCATAACTAGTTCAAATGACTCAAATGAAACCAGTTTTAGAGTTGTTCAATTGTTTATATTCTCATAGAAGTATACAAGACAATATTGAAGCAAAATCGATTTTGATTCACTCGAATCAAGTCATGAACATTATAGCCACGGTTTGCAAAAGAATGCATTCCTTATTATATAAATGTATTAGTTCATGAACAAACCGATTTTAGAACATAACCCACACAAGTTTGCAAACGGGTACGCATACCTAAATGGCTTGACTAAGTTTGCGTTCACCAGTATGTGAACTGGTACGCATACCACAAACTCAGTTAAAGTCCTGGAACTTGAACCACACGCCAGTACGCATACCGGTATACATACTTGGTTCCCGGACCTTGACAAAACCAAACAATACGCATACGGGTATGCATACCATGGTTCCCGGACTTGGATTACACATATGCAAGTATGCATACTGTGCTTAAATCCAATTGTTCTAAACTCTCACTTCAACCATTGAAACATTCTCGGAAGATGACAATAGCTGTCTCATACAAACTATTAGCTTCAAAGCAATTTTCAAGTGATCGAATGATCAATACGAAACATTCCGAGTCTATATCAAATGACTGTCTCACACAAATCATGTAAGATGTTACCAAACGATTTTCACATGATCATCTTTTGACTTTCGTCAAGAATATAAGATGAACTTGGTTAAAGCGAAAGCTTACCAACACATATTTCGAGAAATATGTAAGCGAGTTAAACTCAACTCGAAATATCAAATGTGTATAATTGAAGTCTATATAGCTATACGACTTTTGTCTCAAATAGGAGATAGAGTAGATAGACTTTTGAGTGATAGATGAGTTCAAGTCTCCACATACCTTTTGTTGATGAAGTTCCACAAGCTCCCCTTATTAGTTTTTCTTCTTCAATCGATGAACGTCGTGAAGTCTAAAGTTCAACTACACTTTCTATCCTAATCCGAGACTTAGCTATAAGTAGACTAGAAATCAAGACTTATAGTTTTGACAACTAAACTTGACAACAAGCTTGAGATAGCAACGCTTGCGAGTTCGACCGAGCAGTGCTCTATGAATCTCCCCCTTTGTCAATTTTAGTGACAAAACTATCAATACATATGGAATATAAAATAAATAAACTTTGTAGCTTTCAATCCAAATGCTTGATTTCCTTGGTTCTTCAACATTACTCGAAATCTTCATCACTTCCAAGTACACCAGTGATTCTGAATGTGTTCAACTCAGCATCATAGTTGTTGAAGATCCGTAGCTATAACAATGAGAAAACAATAGCTCTCAATCATTGTTATACAGTGTCATAGTATTATTACATAGCATCAAAGTCCAATTGTATCACAACTTTGACAACAATACTATGGTGATATGTATCACTCCCCTTAGTCAATACTTCATCTCACATGAAAACCACTCCCCCTTACATAATGATCCGTAAACCATATGTATTGTAGTGTGAACTACACATTAATTTCTCCCCCTTTTTGTCAATATAAATTGGCAAATGTACGAAAACTAGTGGGATCCTAATGAAATTTCCATAGAGATACTTCATGACCAAAAGAGAACATATCAACTTTTTTTCGATGATTTCACATAGTCGAAACTAGTGTATTCATCAAGGAGTTTATAAAGATACAAGAAAACTCCTACAATATTCCACAGCCGCACTCCCCATAAAGATTTGGCAATTAAGCACAAGTTCAATTAAGAACTCCCCCACATACAACGTCATTCCCGAAAAAACAACAAGAGCGACCTTACTTTCACAAGAAAAAGAAGGATTTCTTTGGGGTGAAATGAAAGCTCAATAGAATGCATTCCCTTTCTCAAAATATATGAAAACATGCCAATCAATCAAAGAAAATATGTACAACACGAGTATATGGCGCAACTTCAAGGATTTAAATATATTTATATTCATCAACTAAACTCACAACCGATCAAATTCTCTTAAATGCACGAGTATCCTCGGTTCGTGCCCCGCCTATCCGTGTATCCTCGGCACGGGACCGCCAACCTCACTTGCACGAGTATCCTTGGATCGTTCCCTACCTATCCGTGTATCCTCGGTACGTGCACCGCCATTCAAACAAATATATTCATTCATTTATAAATTCACACTACCATTGCTCGGTATCCTTGGGTCTTGCCCCACCTATCCGTGTATCCTCGGTATGGGCACCGCCATTCAAACAAATATATTCATTCATTTATAAATTCACACTACCGTTGCACGAGTATCCTTGGGTTGTGCCCCACATATATGTATATCCTTGGTACGGGCACCGCCATCCAAACAAGCATATCATTCAAAATACATTTTAATATTCCAAACCACTTCATCAACAAGTTATAAGTTCACAACCCAACTAACGATGTAATTCTTTCAACCATTTAAGCAAACACACTAAATGCAGAATTTTACTTTATAGGTTTCATAATTATAAATTGATCCGATCGTCTTCAAATATTAAGTGAACATTCTTTGGCATATTTATATATAACATATCCAAATTTCTTAGAAAACTAACGGTTGAAACAAAAGATACGATTTTGACAAAGTCAACATAAAAATTGGGCAGATTACATGTTATTACCAAACAATTCATGATAAATTCATATCAACTTGAAATTAAGCAAACCCAAAGCACAATGAAAGATATCATATATTTATACAACTTTTGTCATGACTACAAATCATTCTAAAATCATTAAGATTTCCTAAACACACCAAAACCATAGCAAAGCGAAACTGTCCAGAAATTCAGAAACTATAACCCAAATTCAAACAAACATTCAACGGTGAATTTACGGTGGATTATTCTCAAATTTTAACCAGTGATACCAAATTATGTTATATACCAAAAATAAAAGTCTGATCATCAATCAGATTCATCGAATTATACAGATAAATTTTAGAACCCTAATAATATAAGATTAAACAAATTTAAAATCAAAGTATAACAAAGAAACACAAAGAGAAAAGGGATTTAGCATTCTAACTTTAATTAGCTACAATCTCCTCTAGATTATCCATAGCATTCTTCTCTAAAAACTCTAGCTCCATCTCTTTCTCCTTCTCATTCTTAGTTTTCTAATCTCTAAAATTCTTTTTCCAAATGTTTATTATAAAACCTATATTAACATTACCAGTTAATATACATTTAATTATTATTAATTTGTTTTCCTATTTAAATTATAAATGTCTCTTTATTTTCCTCTTATTTAGGTGATTATATTCACACCTTAACTTTCTAGTTCAAGCAACCCACTTAGGCTAAGGAATAATAAACAATAATCTAAGCTAACTCGTTAAAATCCGACCCGGAAAGGTAACTAAAAATACAGGGTATTACATTCTACCACCCTCAAAAGAAATTTTGTCCCAAAATTAAGAACAGACTTACAATCTCAAAATTCTACATAATATAAATAATATCATAAACAACACGACAATTCAATTCAGCACAAAACTAATGGTTCGTATGAATTCAACAAAAGCATGAATACCACTAATAACACGAAACAAGCAATACAACAACCAAATCAAACAAGCATGCATACAGACATTCAAAAATAAACTAGTTACGCTCTCATTCAAAAATAATCAGCAAATCAAACAGATAGAAATCCGCGAACCTGGTTATTATGTGAAACAACTTGAATAGTACCAAAGACCAATGTTCAAGTGTCAGTCAATTTATATCAACAACCAAAGGTTGGATTATCTAATTGATTGAACTACGCACAACCTGTGATATTTCAATTATATACATAAATATAATGCGGAAAAGAAATAACACAGACACCAGAAATTTTGTTAACGAGGAAACCGCAATGTAGAAAAACCCCGAGACCTAGTCCAGATTTGAATACCACACTGTATTAAGCCGCTACAGACACTAGCCTACTCCAAGTTAACTTCGGACTGGAATGTAGTTGAGCCCTAACCAATCTCACACTGATCAAGGTACAGTTGCGCTCCTTACATCTCTGAATCCCAGCAGGACTCTACGCACTTGATTCTCTTAGCTGATCTCACCCACAACTAAGAGTTGCTATGAACCAAAGTCGAAGACTTGATAAACCAATCTGTCTCACACAGAAAAGTCCATTGTATAGATAAGTCTGTCTTCCACAGATAAACCTATGGGTTTTTATTAGAGAATAGCTCGGTTGAACCCACCAAGCGTTGGTTTGTCAAGTTTGGTTGTCATATTTCAGTGAATCAAAACTCATTTAAAGAGTCGCTTGATTATTTACTAGAGTCAACTTCGTGTAGGTTAGCTAGAAAGTTACTAGGATATGAGACTTACAAGTATTACGTGAAGACTTGAAGAAGTTAAGAACTACAACGACGACATCGTCCTTCCACTTGAGGTTAGTGATATTTGACTTGAACTGTTTCATTCCTAACGTATCTTTCAAGTCGTGCATATTAAAAACATAACTACGAAGCTGTGAATGATTATACTCTAGTTATACATAGTATTAAGGAATTACAATACGAAGTATAACGTCTATCTTTTGAACTTCGTATATAAGACATCGACATAATCGTATGAATGCTATTGTGATTATGTATGGGTATGGGTGAAGATTTCGTCCTAGGAAACAATGTTTATACATTCGTTTAAAGGAAGTACAATTCATAAACTTGTGTTATGAATCGAAAGGGAAATCGCTAGGCTTATTTGTATTGTTATTCATTGCAAATCTTTGGATTACCAATATGTGTGTTTAATATAACCGCTCATAACTTGTTTATGTATCTTGGTAAAACTATTTACAAGGCCTGACTTTTGTATTGGTATGACTTTTATTAGTGAAACCGATATTAAGTAATCACTTAAGATGGTATGATCGATTTACTGTAATTGGTATGACCAACTCTAGACATTGAGGAACCGATCCTAGTAAGAGGTGTAATCGATCGCAAGTAGTGGAATCGATCCTTGTAAGAGGTGCAACAAAATCTTAGTGATTGGTAACCGATCCTATGACTTGTGCAGCCGAATACAAGTTAGATACCATATATATGTGGTAACCGATCCTAGTACCTAGTCAACCAATTTTTGGTAAGCTAGTGTGACCGATCCTAGTACCCACGTGGAGGTAGAACCGAAACTTGTTTTGGTAGAACCCTTTAAACTCATGATTGGTAATTTGATAGGATAATCAATCACATAGTTCTTGGAAGTCAGATGAACCAATTCTAAACTTGTTTGGAAGTGTGGCAAATCGGTTCCAAGATTGTAAATATGAAAAAGGATTTACAAAGTAAAGATGTCGACATACTTTGAACATGCGCAGTAACTCTTATCTTTTATTGTTCAAAGATATTCCTTAATAGCTAAAGGAGAATCCCGGATCGAAATAAATTGAGAATCTTTTAATTAAGGTTTTTAGTTTTATATGCTTTTAATTTCCAGCAATTAAAATGCATATCTTTAGAAAATAAAAATTAGTAATGTGCATTTACTAGTTGGATATTTTCTACTGAGATTTCGGTTAATATTTGGACAGTGCATTTCCAGGAATTCTGAAAACCGTTTTTGCCCTTATTGCATATCTTTGAGAATATTCGGTTTTGGAAATTCCTTGGTGTCCAAACTTCCTTGGTCTATAAATATTGAAGATTGCATTTCGAGCAAATTAATCCACAGATCCAGCAAAACTACCTAGTTGTGTTGTTACTGGTGGAGCCGTCTATTCGGAGAGGAAAGTACCTTAAGTAGGCGATATCTTTTACGACTGCTCGTTTTAAAGACTTCTTTGGGATTGGGAAGCTTTACGAGTACCGTTGGTGGGAAACTATATAATTGCAGTTTATTATTAGTTTTCGATTGATTTGATTGACTAACGGTTGTTGAACTTTGATTGCACCTAGTTTGTTTATGCTTGAGAATCTTCTTTTCTGATATAAGATTCACTCAAACTAGATCGAAGTTTCGACGGGGATCTTTAGACTATTTGTAGATCTAAAGACGTCTTGTGATAATCCATTGTTAATAGACTCCGTTCTGTGTGTGATTGATCACAAGAGATTCAAGTTGATTGTGTGCAGGTGTTTATTGAAGATCTAAGAAGATTTGAAGACGAAGAAGATTTCTGATTTGGGTTCATAATCTTTGGTATGCACAACACTTGATCGGCTGGGGATCCAACTATAATCGATTTATCTTTGTGATAATCTAGATTGATTAGTTGAGTAGATCGACATCAATACGTTTCTTTGTGATTCGAAGTATTGATTGCAAAGTCTTGACAATTACTTTGGTAGTTGTTATTGGATAGATGTAAGAACCTGACAAAGGAGTTTATTGGGATAAACGGAAGAGCCTTTTGTTAAACTCATATCACTTGATTGAAAAGAGTTGTTACCGAACAGATTTGTTGTTCCTTTACTGTTTGGAATACGAACCAAAGGAATTGTTCTAAGTACGTGACTTATTGCAAGTTGGAGGCGTAGGGATACAGATGGAACTAGGTGAACTATAGGTTTAGTTGCTTGGTATCAACTATACGAAGTTGGTTTAGATTTTGTATAGCGGCTTAATCCTGAGAGTATTCAATTCTGGACAAGGTCCCGGGGTTCTTCTGCATTTGAGGTTTCCTCTTTACAAAAATCTTGTTGTGTATTTTACTTTTCTATTTCCGCAATTATAATTATTTTATTATAATTAGAAGTAAAATACACAAACGTTAATTCCTATTTACTTGATAGCAATCCTATTGTGTTTGGTTAAGTCCGAACCTATTATCAAGTAAACATACTTCGTTGTTGTATTGTCTCGATCTTGCATCCATAGTCAATTACACAAGTTATCTTGTTATCGTATTGTCTCGATCTCGTATCCATAGACGATCACACGAAGTGTGAACCGATTAGTTGTATTGTCTCGACTCAGTCCATAGAAAATCACTTTCGGAGAAAGGACTTATAGGTGGAAAAGTTTTAGATTGAGGTATATTTGGGTATCATCGTCTTTTCAGTTTTGTTCCGTCTTTTGATAAATCAAGGTGAACATGAACCAATTGATATACCGGACTTATATTCCCGAAGAACAACCTATAAATATCATCCACCTCACAATAATCTTAATCATATGGTAGCGAAACAAGATATTGTGGAATCACAAACGATAAGACGAAGATGTTTGTGACTACTTTTTATCTTGCTTATCGGAGATTAAATCTCGAGCAAATCTTAGAGAAGATAATACTCAATCACGATAGAAAACAGCAAGATCAAAACACGTAACTATAGAGAAAATAGTTGGGTCTGGCTTCACAATCCCAATGAAGTCTTCAATTCGTTAACCTACAACGTTTCGTGAAAAACCTAAGGTTAAAGGAGAATCGACTCTAGTCGCAACTAGTATCACACATGAGGTGTGGGGATTAGGTTTCCCAGTTCCTAGAGTTCTCCTTTATATAGTCTTCAAATCAGGGTTTGCAATCAATGTTACCTTGGTAACAAAGCATTCAATATTCACTGTTAGATGAAAACCTGATTAGACTCAAGCTAATATCTTTCAACCGTTAGATCGAACTTAGCTTGTTACACACAAATGAAAAGTGACTTCATGTATATATGAGTAATTGTACCTAAACGTGTGCACCTTTGTTGGCTCAACAATAGTTAACCGAAGTTAGCCATATGAACACTTTCATATCAACCTAATTCATCTTAACCATAATTAGTTCAAATGACTCAAATGAAACTAGTTCTAGTGTTGTTCAATTGTTTATATTCTCATAGAAGTATACAAGACACAATTGAAGCAAAATCGATTTTGATTCACTCGAATGAAGTCATGAATATTATAGCCACGGTTTGCAAAAGATTGCATTCCTTATTATATAAATGTATTAGTTCATGAACAAACCGATTTTAGAACATAACCCACTCAAGTATGCAAACATGTACGCATACCTAAATGGCCGGACTAAGTTTGGGTTCGCCAGTACGCAAACTAGTACGCATACCACAAACTCAGTTAAAGTCCCGGAACTTGAAGTTCACGCCAGTACGCGTACCGGTATGCGTACTTGGTTCCCGGACCTTGACAAAACCAAACAGTACGCATACGGGTATGCATACCATGGTTCCCGGACTTGGATTACACATATGCAAGTATGCATACTGTGCTTAAATCCAATTGTTCTAAACTCTCATTTCAACCATTGAAACATTCTCGGAAGAAGACAATAGCTGTCTCATACAAACTATTAGCTTCAAAGCAATTTTCAAGTGATCAAATGATCAATACGAAACATTCCGAGTCTATATCAAATGACTGTCTCACATGAATCGTGTAAGATGTTACCAGGCGATTTTCACATGATCATCTTTTGACTTTCGTCAAGAATATAAGATGAACTTGGTTAAAACGAAAGCTTACCAACACATATTTTGAGAAATATGAAAGCGAGTTAAACTCAACTCGAAATATCAAATGTGTATAATTGAAGTCTATATAGCTATACGACTTTTGTCTCAAATAGGAGATAGAGTAGATAGACTTTTGAGTGATAGATGAGTTCAAGTCTCCACATACCTTTTGTTGATGAAGTTCCAAAAGCTCCCCTTAGTAGTTCTTCGTCTTCAATCGATGAACGCCGTGAAGTCTAATGCTCAACTACACTTTCTATCCTAATCCTAAATTTAGCTATAAGTAGACTAGAAATCAATACTTATAGTTTTGACAACTAAACTTGACAACAAGCTTGAGATAGCAACGCTTGCGAGTTCGACCGAGCAGTGGTCTAACTATCTCCCCCTTTGTCGTTTTAGTGACAAAACTATCAATACATGTGGAATACAAAATAAATAAACTTTGTAGCTCTCAATCCAAATGCTTGATTTCCTTGGTTCTTCAACATTACTCGAAATCTTCGTCACTTCCAAGTACTCCAGTGATTCTGAATGTGTTCATCTCAGCATCATAGTTGTTGAAGATCCGTATCTATAATAATGAGAAAACAGTAGCTTTCAATCATTGTTATACAGTGTCATAGCATTATTACACAGCATCTGATAAGATTTTTAATTGTGGTTGTAGTAAAAAGGATTCGAACTCTAAGACTTGTGAAGATTAAATTTAAAGATTTAATGAAAATAATAAATAAAAGCGAGAGTTACTGGGACTAGGATTCCACCGAATTCATAACATAAGGTTCAATTATTTATTCTCAACAATTATCGCTCAATAAAAAAAATAACATCGACTCTGAATTTGCCAAAGTAGATTATCAAAATATTAGTTATAAATCGTTAGAATGGGACATCAAACATTTAAGCAAGCATGACCCATCAAATGAAATAATAACTAATTAATTCAAATCATAAATCAATTTAAAATAAGTGCAAAAGTCATAAAAAGAATAAAATAAATTCACCCATGTATGAAATTCGGATTCCTCCATCGACCCAGTGTAGGGGTCTAGCTCCACATCGTAAAAAAACACTCAAAATGATAACTCATAGCTCAAATGGTGTTTTTATTGAAGAAGAGTAATAATACAGGTAATTTGCAATACGTTATTGGCGTTACAGAATTCACCGTTACAAGAGTTGTTTCAAATTTAAAATAAGCATGCCAAACTGACTGTTATGAGTACTGTTTATAAATGACAGTTCTCTGCGACAGTCCGTGGACGTTATATTCTTCTTCTTCTTTCTCCCTGGAAATGCAGAACTCGTCTGCAACTTCTTCTACGAACCAGAACTTCACCCCCTAACTCTCCATACTTACTCTGACTCCCCAACTCGCTTTATATACACAACAACACCAAAATCTCTCGTAATTATTGCTCTGGATCTTCACAGTAAAGGGATATTATTCTCGGGATTATTTTCTTTTTTGTTTTCACATGTCTTTCCATTTTTCAGCTCAAAATTCTCTGCAGTCGATAGAATAAAATCTCCAGGGATAATATCTTCCCCTAAGTAACACGTAAATCATAAAAGACACCAAAATCCTGAGATATCCTCACATAGACAAACACTTGCCCTGTTTTCTTCAAAACGATAAAATATCCTACCTCTTTTAATTTCAACATAATTACCACCCCTGTTTAGTAGAAACAGGTCAACCCTGATCAAATTCCGTCAACAAATCTCACAGAATATCTTCCAAATCTTTCCCAGAAATCTCGCAGCCTTGTGAAGAATATTTTCTCTGTTTCACGATAATTCATAAATTCAAGGATATTTGGTCTTTATTTTTGTTGCCCAAACACGTCATCTTCCCTGTTAATAAGGTAACATAGTTATTCCGTGTTTAACTCTCTCAAAGACTCTTCCAAAATCCGAACTAAAATCATGCAGTTGTTAAAGCACAGTTTCCCGCCAAAAAATGTTTTTCACGAAGATGAAGATGGACAAACCTTAGCCAAATCCGGAGTGTGGATAGCAATAGGTGCTGAATAGTAAAGAAGGTGCCCCTTAGTTATTGAGGTTCCCCTTAACCAACAGTGCGAGTCTGAATAACGCGTTCCTCCGGGTGCCTTTATCAACTTTTCGAGCCGAATTCTCCACAAGAGCTTATTTCCTAGAAACCACTTAAAACAAGTTTATTAGAGAAATAATGAGTCCCAGCTATTGTAATTACGGGTGAAAAAGCATCGCACTTTCGTGCTTATCAGCATCAAAGTCCAATTGTATCACAACTTTGACAACAATACTATGGTGATATGTATCACTCCCCCTTAGTCAATACTTCATCTCACATGAAAACCACTCCTCCTTACATAATCATCCGTAAACCATATGTATTTGTAGTGTGAACTACACATTAATTCTCTCCCTTTTTGTCAATATAAATTGGCAAAGGTACGAAAACTAGCGGGATCATAATGAAATTCTTAAAGAGATTATTCATGACTAAAAGAAAACATATCAACTTTGTTTCGATAATTTCACGTAGTCGAAACTAGTGTATTCATCAAGGAGTTTATAAAGATACAAGAAAACTCCTACAATATTCCAAAGCCGCACTCCCCACAAAGATTTGGAAATTAAGCACAAGTTCAATTAAGAACTCTCCCCCATACAATGTCATTCCCGAAAGAACAACAAGAGCGACCTTACTTTCACAAGAAAAGATGGATTTCTTTGGACATTAACAAATCACATGAAACATGAATTTGTATCCAAAATACTCAATTAAATTAACCACAAGAGAACCCATGATTAATTTAATCGGAAATGCTCACATAAGAGAACTTACGAAGCAACACAGTACTTACACAAAGATGTGGATCAGGGAAAGACCAATACTGCGGAATATTCAAAGATTCATTCTATTTTTCATCAATATTTGCATAGAGACATGTAATAGACTTAATCTTTGTAAACAAAAGTGAAAAAGCGGGGATACAACAACCACACCCAATATTTCGTTTGGCAATCTGAATAGACAAACTCCAATATACTTTCAATAGAATCAACTAGACAGTCAGACTCAATCTATAGAAAAGTATATCAAAGAGTTCTATATCTCTATCTCTTAATTAAATCCGCAATCAGCAAATAGGAATTTGCGATCCCGATTGAATATAAGAGAAATAACTTGAACGGTACCAAAGACCAATGTTCAAGGATCAATCAATTTCAATCAACAACCAAAGGTTCGATTTACCAATTGATTGATTCAACGCACAACCTGTGATATTTCAATAATATAACAAAATATAATGCGAAAAAGAAATAACACAGACACTATAAGTTTGTTAACGAGGAAACCGCAAATGCAGAAAACCCCCGTGACCTAGTCCAACTCTGAACACCACACTGTATTAAGACGCTACAGACACTAGCCTACTACCAATGAACTTCGGACTGGAATGTAGTTGAACCCTAATAAATCTCACACTGATTCAAGGTACAGTCGTGCTCCTTATGCCTCTGATCCCAGCAGGATACTACGCACATGATTCCCTTAGCTGATCTCACCCACAACTAAGAGTTGCTAGGACCCAAAGTCGAAGACTTGATAAACAAATCTGTCTCACACAGAAAAGTCTATTGAAATAGATAAATCTGTCTCCCACAGAAATACCTATGAGTTTTGTTCCGTCTTTTGATAAATCAAGGCGCACAGGAACCAATTGATAACCCGGACTTATATTACCGAAGAACAACCTAGTATTATCAATCACCTCACAATAATCTTAATCGTATGGTAGCGAAACAAGATATTGTGGAATCACAAACTCTGAGACAGAGATGTTTGTGACTACTTTTTATCTTGCCTATCAGAGAATCAATTTGGAGCAAATCTTAGAGAAGATAGTACTCAATATGATAGAACAGGGCAAGATCAGAAAACAAGTTTAGAATTGGTTCGTCTGAATTCCAAGAACTATGTGATTGATTATCCTTTCAAATCACCAATCATGGGTTTCACGGTTCTACCTCCATGTGAGTACTGTGCATAGTCACGCTAGTTACCAAAATTCGGTTGACTAGGTACTAGGATCGGTTCCCCACAACTTATGGTAACTATCTGTATTCGGTTGCACATGTCCATAGGATCGGTTCCCCCAAAACTACAAACTTGTTGCACATGTTCATAGGATCGGTTCCCCCATCTACTAAAAACGTGTTGCACCTCTTACAGGGATCGATTCCCTCTTGTAAATTTGTTGCACCTCTTACTAGGATCGGTTCCCCAATGACTAGATAAAAGTTGTTATTTACAAGGTATCGATCATACCATCTTGAGTGATTACTTAAGATTGGTTTCACTAATAAAAGTCATACCAATACATAAGTCAGGCCCTGTGAATAGTTTTACCAAGATACATAAACAAGTTTATGAGCGGTTGTACTTAACACACATATTGGTAATTCAAAATAGATTTGCAATGAATAACAATACCAATAAGCCTAGCGATTTCCCTTTCGATTCAAAAAACATGTTTATGGACTTACTTCCTTTAAACGAATGTAAAACATTGTTTCCTAGGATGAAATCTTCACTCATACCCATACATAATCACAATAGCATTCATATGATCATGTCGATGTCTTATATACAAAGTTTAATGGTTAAGCAATAAACCTCGTATTATATTCCTTAATACTATGTTTAGCTAGAGTATCATACACAGCTTCGCAGTTATGTTTTCAATATGCACGACTTGAAAGATACGTTAGGGAATGAAACAGTTCAAGTCAAATATTACTAACCTCAAGAGGAAGGATGATGTTGTCGTTGTAGCTCCATACTTCTTCACATTCTTCTAGTCTTCATGTAATACTAGTAAGTCTCATATCCTAACACTTTCAAGTTAACCTATACGAAGTTGAATCTAGTATATAATCAAGCGACTCTTTAAATGAGTTTTGATTCACTAAAATATGACAACCAAACTTGACATACCAACGCTTGGTGGGTTCAACCAAGTTATGCTCTAACAACATTAGTAGAACCCACAAAGGAGATCAACATAGAAGATCCCAAGATTATCAAAATAGGGACTCTAATGGACAAAGATCGAGAAAAAGCATTAATCAGACTACTCAAGGAATACGCAGACATTTTTGCATGGAAGCTAGGAGACATGCCAGGGATCGATCTAACGAAAATAAAGCACGAACTTCGGATAAAGCCGGGCACAAACCCCTTCAGGCAGAAATTATGCAAGGTAGCACTAGAATATAATCAAGAAGTTGAGAAAGAGCTTCACAAGCTTATAGAAGCAGGATTCATAAGGGAAGTTAGGTATCCCACATGGATATCGAACATGGTCATCGTACCAAAAAAGAACGGTGGGGGTGAGGATATGCATCGACTTCACCAACCTCAACAAGGTGTGCCTCGGCCCGAGCATTCTCAAGTTCCTGCCGCAGAAAAGCCACCTCTTTACGAAGCTGTTCTTCAGCGATACCGGCCTGCTGCTTCTCCTTCAACTGCTCCTTCAACTCCAATATCTCATTATCTTTCGTAGTAAGAGACTCCTGAGCGGTAAACAGCTCGTCATCCCTCTGATGTAGCTTCGCCTCCAGCTTGAGTTCCTTGGCCCTAAAGAATTGATATAGAGAATGGTTGCAATGCTCGCTCCTTTCCAACTGACACAACCAGAGGAATGTAAGAATAATGGCAAAGAAAAAGTCATACTAAATCAACACAGAACAAGAACAACACCTTACCTCAAGAATACGCTGTTGGGGAAAGCCATATTGATGACCATCGGCTATGGCCATCATCTTAGAGACCGAAGAAGGTAGGGCAGTCAAAAGGCCAGAAGGGACTGTCACACCTAGGTCTTGTTGCCACGCTGAGTTTACCTTGTCCATAGGAGATAACTCCATGTTCCGACGTGTGAAAGCATCAGAATCCCTCTCTTCAGGAAAGATAGGGGCAGGGCAAGGTACATTCATGAGACCCTTCTTCTTCTACCAGTCGAAGGTTTTATAGTCCCCACCACGCATTACAGCGTTCATAAAGCTTTCAGAAGAAGCACCGGCAGCAGTTCTTCCATCAACGGTTCTCTCATCATTACCCGTAGAGGCATTTCCACCGGCAGCGGTTTCTTTTCCTTTCACCTCCTTAGAAGCACGCAGTTCGGCATCCTCGCCATCAGAACTCTCTTCCTCCTCGGCTGCTTTCCCACCGTCGTCCTCAGCCTCTACCTCCTAATCATCACTGGGAGACAACAACGAGAAACCTGAAGCAATCCCCATCGCAGCACCAAGATCTACTTGACCACCAGTGGAGTAGATCTTGCCGAAGAAGAACTCCTGATTCGGCTCCGAGACATTCATCGGCACAGGAATCGCTGGTTGGAGGTCAGCATCTTCGTTCCTTTGACGGGGAGGGCTGCCTTCGGTATTATCCATTAGATCATTCTTGTGTTCCTTGAGGGCAACCTCTTCTTCAGTATCTTCGTTTTTGTGGGGAGTGGTCTCAGTTCGTTCCTCATCATCGGTCTCCTCCTCATATTCATCATCCAAATCTTCATCGTCACCCGCCGAAATGGTGACTTCAGGAATCCCTGACTCTTCAACCTCCACCGTAGAAGATTCCAAGGGATCGATCTTCTTCTTCCTCGAAACCTACAGTAAACGCATGTCAATCTATAATTTAAGGGTAAAAACTCATACACATACAACGCATTATGTTAAATCATACCTTGACAGCAGTGGCACCCCTCGGAGGAAGAACAGTCTCGGAACCTTCTTCGTCACCAACATCATCGGACTCAACAGCTTCAAAGGTATAATCGAAGTTCATACCGGTAAAATTTAGTGCCCAAGGACAGAAATCACTGTAGCGGGATGGGGCACCATCACGAGGTTTACTTTGAGGAGTAGGTTCCCACCCATGCTGGCCAGGGATCCAAATATAGTCCCAAGGAACGATAATTTCAATAGGCATAGCATGCCATTCATAATCGTGATCACGGCGAAGACGTTCCTTAAGGGGAAAGAGCTATGGCTTATCAGTGTTCTCATTACCAGGAACGAACCATAGATTCGTATCACTAACTTCGCTCAGAAGACGAACCTCACCATGGGGAGCCGCCATTGAACGAAGACCAACGCTCCACCGCTTTCGGTTCCTACTATTAACATAATCTCCAAAAGAAGCATTAAAATTCTCAGGGGTATACAAACTCCTCTCTTCGGGATTAGGAGTGTAGCACGCCATCGTCATCTCACCCTTGCTACGAAGGTAACACTCACGAAGAGTTCGTAGATAATTTCCACTCAATTGAACTACTGAGTGGCAGTGCGTACGATGAGTAGAACCCTCACGACGTGCCAAAATATCGTAGTAGAACGAATCTCCTCACTTGTACAAATGAAGCATTAAACCCGCTTCGAAGGACCCAACAGTTGTCAACAGATACTGGGAATCATACTTGTAATTCTTGATCAGATCATAAGTGAGATCATCACCCTGATTATAAAAGCGAACCTCAAAATGCTCAAGACCGTGCTTTACTTTAAACTCTTCAAGATCAATATGATTGAAATAAACGAGAGCCCGCTTCTTATTTTTCGGAGCAGGACCAGTTTGCACCAAAGAGACAGCCCCAGAAGACGTTGTTGTTCTACACGATGATGGTTTCTTTGGGGGAGTCATATCCGAAGGCTTCCTCTTAGTTGCAGCTTTCCTAGATAGATCCAAATCTTTCTTCGAAGAAGGAGCATTCAACGAAGCTTTAGATTTTTGAGAAGGTGAGGATTGGGAGGAGCAATGGAATGGAGGGGTTGAACCTCTAGCGGTTCTGAATGTTGCGAAGATGACCGTCCCATTGGTCGATTGACGGCATAGCGAGAACCTCTCACTTGATCCCCCCTTTTTTGAGCAGCAACCCTCGGATCAAATGACGATGAAGTTTTGTGAGGACGAAAGTCCGATTGGGAAGACCTTGGTAGTGGACCCTTGGGAGGAGATATGCCAGGACTTCTATTTAACGGAGATCTATAAGGACTCAACGGCGGAGACCTGTAAGGGCTGTTTCTGCAATCGTTACCATCCATCGTTACCTAAAAAAGGGGCATCGAATAACAACAAATATCATGAAGGGATTTGGGATCATTATTTTTATCAAGAACACCTGTTATAAGAAAAGTAATCAGAATATGTGACTTCAGATTTCGTGATGAAGAACAGGGGCAAGTATATATACTTTCGTATATCATGTTCTCCACCACGAAACCGTTAAGCGTAAAGAACAGCAGTAGAAGCTATGAATGATAGCAAATAAAGAACAACAGCAGGAGCCATGATAAATTCAGCAGTAGCAGAAACAAGATGAATACCTGCAATAATGGAAAAATTCAAGAACAGGGGCAAGTATATCCAACGGATAGTCGAGAAGCAGCAACAATGGTTCTTCGATAATAATGACGTTACCCAAGAAGATCTTGTCAGAAAAAATCTGGGGCAGTATCTAAGGAAGCAGGTACCGGGAGAAGTGAAGAACAAAAAGACAAACTCAAAAACGAATTAAACTCCTCTCAGAAGATAGAGACGAAACAGAGGAGAATAAGAATGAAGAAGAGAATAAAAGTTATTTCCTTCGCACCCTCTCTCATATTTATAACCGCAATAAATGGGGAAAAACCTCCCCGAGAATCAAGAAGAAATAAATGCTAGAAGTGGGAAACTTGCCCTAAAATATAGGGAAAGTTATTGCAGGAGTAGGAGAGTTTCTCTTCAAACTTTGACTAATTTCAAACTTAGAAGAAAATGGGAAAATTGTATACACATAAACCAACAGCCAGCCATGTGTCAAGAAGAAGACACGTGTACGCCATGAGGTGGAAGAACATCAAGACTAGGATGCCGCATTGCAACACCTCAAGGAACATGCACCATCATCCGATGCCACGTGCCCATCACCAAACAAATCCGACGATAGAAGATCAAGGAGTACCTGAAAAAGAAGACACCGCGAAGCACCTTAGAAGACCTAGAAATCTTCTTTAACCCATCCCAAGGTAGATCCGAAATGAAGGGCGAGGATGAACTCCATAGACCAAGAAGTGACAATAGCAGTAACAGCTGTCTGACGCATGCAGACCGCCCAACCACCCGCCTTAAATGCTATAAAGATAGGGTACGTGTCAAACACCCTATGGAGGAGGAGAAGGTGATCCATCGTTGTAACATATTACCATTGGAGGCATCGGAGCATGACGAAGATACCATCGTGATTGGCACGATACCCAAGATAGTAAGGAATAATTGTCCAAGAGAAGAAGGCCCCATGCAGGAAGCCTATAAATACCCAACTCCACTAAGAGAGAGTGGGTCGACAAAATTGAGGGAGAGAGAACTATAGTTCAAGAGAGAGAAATTGTAAAGAGTAAGTATGAGTTTTACCTTCTGCTACCTTCGTTCCCAACTCAGAGTCATTCGAATGTCTTTTGTAATCCCATATCATACATAGTGAAAACCGGACTCCCCGTGGACGTAGGCCTTAGTGCTGAACCACGTAAATCGCTGTCTCATTTATATTCTGCACCCTTAGCTTTCTCGATTAACATATTATTCATCGGTTCCATCATCCTAAATGCACTTATGATGCGAAACAAGGACGAGCCCGATGGCTCAGAGTTTCCCATATAATTATTATACTCTGTTTTATATGTGTTTTGGTTATAATAGTATTTTTAATGATACTACGCATATTGGTTGTGAACACGATGCTACCATCGTTACTTCCGTGTTCACACTTTTCTCCAACAAAACTGTAACGAGCAAACCCCTCCACTGTCATACTACACCGAAACTGTTTCATATTTGAACTCGAGTTGAGCTCTCCTTCTCAATATCTTCTCTAACTTCATCCGAACATCTCTATCTCCCTGACTTACTTCACCATTACACAACACCAACATCCAGATACCATCACCGATCACACCAAACTCAACTCCCCTGTTTTTCCCTCGAGCTTCACAACAACAAAATATATTCTCCATTCTCTACCGTCAATCACCAACATCTCAACATCTGTGTCATCACTGCCATCACCCGAGATACTCATCAATATCTCTGTTTTCTCTCGACATCAGCGCTCAAACCTGTTTTATCTCACCGAGTATCTTTATCACTAGTCTCGATCTCCATTACAGACTCATCCATCTAACTCCTCGATAATGGCAGTAGCCATCAATCTAATTCCTCATCTCCGATAATCACCACCATTACTACCATTTACTCGTTCTCCAACAACTGTGCAGTTCCACCATCTATACCCGAGATACATAACATCATTTTCCATTGATCAATGTCAATAACACCACTGCTGTGTTAAAATCCATTTCAATCACGACCCGAATCTCCGCCAACAACCATGACCAATCCTGATTTCAGGAACCCTTGTTTTGCTTGAATGCCATGTATATGGCAGTTGCAGTTTCCAGAGAAAGGTAATGAGCCTAACTGTCGTATAAATGATGAAGAGGAAGATGCATCCCTTAGTCAACTGTCTGGTGCCATTATACGATGTGGAGGCTGCCCCTGAGTAGAAACAGAAGTGTATTTTATTCTCATTCAACTGTCAGTCTTGGGGGACTGAGAGTTCAGTTTCCTTTACATAAAACATGATATTGGGTAGAAAATCTTCCACTCTAAACTTGTGGAGATAGGGTTCTTATTTATATGGAAGAATAAAACTCTTCTTGTTACAGAGTTGTTACAAAGATAAACATATTCAAACCCTAAACAACGACATTTTAGCTAACTAAAAAGAACGAGTTACAAGCCTGCATAGTTGTGCAGTTATAGTCTTCGTATGACTGACTCAGTTGGCTAGTCTTGAGGAGGATTTGTCGTTGTATGCTTAACGCCTCCCCTCAAGTTGTACCTGAGTTGTCAAATGTACAACTTAAAACGGAGAAGCTGAAACCTTGGTGCAGACAGGCCCTTAGTGAATATATCAGCTAGCTGGTCTCTTGAGTTGATGAAACGAACTTGTAACTGCCTATTGGCAACTCTTTCTCTGATAAAATGGTAGTCAATCTCAATATGCTTAGTCCGAGCATGAAAGACAGGATTTGCCGTAAGATATGTTGTACCCAAGTTATCACACCACAATATTGGTGTAGAGATGTTAACTCCCAGCTCATGAAGTAAAGATTTGATCCAGATCAATTCAGAAGTTGTAATTGCCACACCTCGGTATTCTGCTTCAGTACTCGACTTTGAAACTGTCTTCTGTTTTCTTGCACTCTAAGAAATTAGATATCCACCAAAATAAATGCAGTATCCACTAGTCGACCGTCGATCATCTAGACTCCGAGTCCAGTCTGCATCAGGGTAAGCATTCAGAGTGAAGTCCTGTGAAGGTCGGAGATAGAGACCATAATCCACCGTGCTTTTGAGATATCTTAGGATTCTCTTGACAAGCTCCCAATGCTTTATGTAGGGGTCATGCATGTATTGGCAGACTTAACATCAACTGAGATATCCGGCCGTGTAAGATGCATGTATTGTAAAGCCCCCACAACACTTTGATATAAAGATGAATATGTAAATTTCTCCATACCTTCTTTTCGAATCTTGACATTAGGAGCTAGAGGTGTGCATACTAGTTTTACGCCATCCAGTTTGGTACGCTTTAAAAGATTAGTCACATACTTTCTTTGTATAAGAAGTAGTTTATTTCCTTGCTTGATGACTTCTACACCCAAGAAAAAAAGATAACCCATATCCTTTATAGGAAATTCAGCACCTAGATCATCAATAAGCTGTTGTATCTGGGCAGGCTGAGAACCGGTAACTATAATATCATCTACATACACAAGTACATATGTGATAGATACTGATGTTTTTAAGACAAACAAAGAACTATCATCAACTGAGCCTTTGAAGCCTAGTTTAACCAAATAATTACTCAACCTGGAAAACAAAGCACTCGGTGCCTGTTTGAGTCCATACAAGGACTTATGCAGCTTACAAACATGATGTGGATAATTAGGATCAACATACCCTGTCGGCGCTGCTTCATGTATACATCTTCTTCCAGTTGGCCATGAAGGAAAGCGTTTTCAACATCCAATTGCTTAAGTGGCCATTGGTTCATTACTGCAATCGATAATACTAATCGAAATATGCATGGCTTTATCATAGGACTGAATGTCTCCCCATAATATATTCCTTCCTGTTGGTTGAAGCCCTTTGAAACTAGGCGAGCTTTGTAGCGCTCGATACCGCCATCTGGATTCTGCTTTACCCTAAATACCCACTTGGAGCCAACAACATTCATTCCTTCTTCGTACTTGACCAACGAGTAAGTGTCATTACGAATAAGAGCATTAATTTGTACATCCATTGATGTTCTTCATTTCGGGGTTTTTCAAGCTTCTGAATAACATGTAGGCTCCATGAAATCTGATTTAGGCAGTGGGTGTTTTGTAGCAGTTAAACACAACTTCTGAATTAGTTTGCTAATCCAAAACTTGGCCCTTGTCACCATAGGATGAGACATAAGCTCACTTTGAGATGGTTGCGCAACTAATTGAACTGGATGATTAGCACTTGATGTAGCAGATGTTGTTGAATCGTCCTGTGATGCAGCTTGTTGTTGAAACGAGTAAGCAAGTGAAGCCTCAGAAATGACAGGAGAAGTAATAGTATCAGACTGACCAACAGTCTGTGATAGTATTGGAGATTGAGGAGCAACAGTATCATGTGTGCAGGGTAAGCTTCTGTGTCTAAAAGGAGGTGACAAGAGTACACCAGTATCTGAAGGTACATTACCTGAACATAGCACTGGTACTTTCTGCTGCGTCGATCGAATGGGAATGTCTTTTCTTCAAATCTCACATGGCGAGAGATGTAAATCCTATTTGTCTTTCTATGTAAACATAGATAACCTTTATGAGCACTACTGTATCCAATAAATACATTGGGAAATGACCTTGGTTCAAGTTTGTTGGAGTTGTATGGTCTTAGACAAGGATATGCTAGACACCCAAAAACTTTTAAGAAGGAGTAATCTGGCTCTTTGTGGAAAAGAAGTTCTAGTGGTGTTTTGTGTTCTGTAGTAGATTTTGGAAGCCTATTAATTAAATAACAAGTTGTAGTAAAGGCATCTGACCAAAAAGATGTAGGCATGTGTGCATGAAACAAAAGTGCTAAGCAAGATTCTGTAACATGTCGGATTCGTCTTTCTGCAATACCATTTTGTGGGGATGTATGTGGACATGAGAATCTGTGTTGTATGCCAGAATCATTGAGATATGCAATGAATTTTTTATATTCTAATGCATTATCAGTCTGAATTGAATAAATGTATGTAAAGCATCAGAACGTTGGACAAGAGGAAAAACCCAAGTGAAATGTGAGTAGACATCCATGATTAGCATATAGTAACGAAATCCAGTTCTAGACAAATGTGGCGAGACCCAAATATCAGAAACAATTAAACTTAATAGTTTATCATAAATTGTATTGCTAAGAGAGAATGACAAAAACTTCGTCAACAATGATCAACCTTGTCATCTTTGATACCAACTTAGAACATGATATTGGGTAGAATATCTTCCACTCTAAACTTATGGAGATATGGTTCTTATTTATATGGAAGAATAGAACTCTTCTTGTTACAGAGTTGTTACAAAGATAAACATATTCAAACCCTAAACAACGACATTTTAGCTAACTAAAAAGAACGAGTTACAAGCCTGCATAGTTGTGTAGTTATAGTCTTCGTCTGACTGACTCAGTTGGCTAGTCTTGAGGAGGATTTGCCGTTGTATGCTTAACACCTTTGAAGCTAGTCTACCCCCGAGTATTTACATGGGTTCTTATAGAAATTTTGTATTTTGACACCTTTCGCCACTTTGACTCGCTTCAACTGCTCGTAACTTCTTCATACGAGGTCGGAATGACCTCATTCTTTCGCAATTTGCTTTATCTTTTCGTCCTCTTCAAGATGACGTGAATATATTCCTGATTTGCATGAGTTCCACTTCCTTTTGGTTAAGATAACCTCAAACACCTAAGAAACTCAAAACAAACAAAATCAAAGCATAATGATATGAAAACTAGCAAGAAAGCAAAACACTTAAGTACCAAACTAGTGCAAATAGTGCACCTATCAATTTATTATCAAATGATAGAAATTTCCTTGATGCTGCAAGTGGTGGTGCTTTAATGAACAAGATAGTGTCACAAGCTAAAGAATTGATTGAGAACATGGCAACAAATTCTCAATAATTCTAAAGCCGTAGATTGGAGCCACCTATCAAGGGAATTAATCAAGTTGACAAGATCACTGAGTTACGTCAACAAATGAGCGATATGACAATAATGATGCAACAAACTGCGGTTGAGGTTGTAAAACATCACACCAGCTTATGAGAACGTTGAACAAGTTAATGCTATTTTCTTAACTCAGCGGTCTGATAACACTTACGATCAAGGATGAGGAGACAACCCCAACTTTGGCTATGGTAACGAGAAAATTGCAAGTATAAGTTTTGTTTACAACCCTTCGAGTGAGTTCCAACAACAAGTGAAACAACCACAACAAGCTCAAAACCCGGAATTAGCAAAGATGGCTACTTTGGTGGAGACTCTAATTTCGGTGGTACAACAAAATCAACAACTGAAAACGCAGGGGTATAACAACCATACCCAATATTTCGTTTGGTAATCTATATGGACTAAACTCCAATATAATTCCGAGAGCACCAACTTAAAAGTGAGACTCAATCAAGAAATATATCAAAGAGATTTATCTCTTTCTTAATACAATCAGCAAATCGAACATAGAAATCCGTGAGCCTGATTGAAGTAAGAATAACTTGGACGGTACCAAAGAGCAATGCCCAAGTGTCAATCAAGTTCTATCCAACAAACAAGGTCGGATTTATCAACTGTGATTGAACTACGCACAACCTGTGATATTTCAATTATATAAACAAATATGATGCGAAAAACAAATAACACAGACACCAAAAATTTTGTTAACGAGGAAACCGCAAATGCAGGAAAAACCTCGTGACCTAGTCCATATTTGAACACCACACTGTATTAAGCCGCTACAGACTGTAGCCTACTACAAGTTAACTTCGGATTGGAATGTAATTGAGCCCTAACCAAGTCTCACACCAATTAAGGTACAGTCGCGTTCCTTACACCTATAGAACCACGTCGGATTCTGTGCACTTGATTTCCTTAGCTGATCTCACCCACAACTAAGAGTTGCTACGACCCAAAGTCGAAGACTTATAAACAAATCTGTCTCCCACAGATATGTCTATCATTTATTCTTTTTATTCCGTCTTTTGATACAAAGTTCAAGGTGAACAGGAATCAACTAATAATCAGGTCTTATACTCCCGAAGAGTAGCCTAGAAATATTAGTCACCTCACAATAACCTAACTGCTTAACAGAAGAAGTTATTACGAAATCACAAGAGTCTGAGATGAAGAACTGTTGTGATTACTTTTTATATCTTACCTATCGGAGATGAATCACGAGTAAATCTTAGAGAAGGCAAAACTCAATACGATAGAATAAGTAAGATCAAAATACACAACTACAAAGAAAATAGTTGGATCTGGCATCACGAATCCCAAATGAAGTCTTCAAGTCGTTAACCTAATAATGGTTTTGGAAAACCTAGGTTAAAGGAGAATCGAATCTAGTTTGCAACTAGGACACACATAAGTGTCGGGATCAGGTTTCCCAGATGCTAGAGTTCTCCCTTATATATTATTTCAAATCAGGGTTGCTTACAATCAAAGCTAAGATAGCTTAGTAACAAAGCATTCAATATTTACCGTTAGATGAACTCCTGATTTAAGATTCAATCTAAGTTTGCTTAGAAATTAAGCAATCAATCTCCACTGTTAGATGGTATTATCTTGATACACACAAATGAAATATACCTATGTTTAGATATGGATGAACCGTACCCAAACGTGTATACTATGTTGGCTCAATAATAGTTAACCGAAGTTAGCCATATTAACACTTATAACTTAACCATATTCATCTAACACTTCTAGATCAAATATGATGATCAATCAATCATGAAAAAATAATCAAACGAATCTAAATGTATATGTGACTACTAATTTTCCCATAGTCTACGTAATGACTCCTTGAAAAGAGAAAACTCTGTTTTAATGAGTAAGTATTCTTCAGTGCCCTAATTCTAATACTCATGTGGTATTACCTAGCATGGATAAAATTAGTCCTAAGGAATTATCTGGTAAGAAACGGTTGCGTAACTTGCAAATATCAGAAAAGGATACGAGTCAAAAATGGGATTCATCAAAAGTTTCTTATCCACGAACATGTTCATTCTGCGGGAAAAGGAACCACGGTGTTCTACATTGTTTTGCCAGAAAGAAATAGATTTCTGATCTTCAAAATTTGCTTCTTTTTACAGTCGATAGAGTAAATAGTTTAACGACTATTACAATGGATTTCATTCCTGCAGAAAATCAAAAATCTCATAAAAAAGGGTTTCCAAGGTCACGCCTCTAGAAATCTCTACAGGAACCGTGTTCTTCATAATGGTGCGACTTCCTACACCACTAATGTACACGTTCCTATTGCTTATGAGAATAAGTTTGGTAAATCTAAGTCTAGGAGATGGGATTCTCGTGATCTTTATTCTCTAGAACGGATCTCAAGAGGTCCTAGACTTAATCCTCAGAAAAATCCTTCTGATGGAGGTTCAAAAAGGTCAATGTTTAAATCTTCTGGAATAAGATATAACCGAAGAAAGGTAAGGAATACACGATACAAACACTCAGGAGGTATTTACAACTCTCCCCTCAATATAGTAGTGGGATTACATCTCACTCTGTTACCTAGTCTCTAGGTAATTCATCCTTGAAACTAACTTGAGAGTTGCAAGGATCATATTTGTGGGAGACTCAAGTTAGTTGTATGATATTGTATGATTATGTGTTTTATCTTTGAAATAAAATTGTTTTCTTCATCATGAGAATGTTGAGTCATATCTTGACTCATAGTAACTGATGTATCTTGTTGATTTTTCATGTGCTCTAATTTAAAGTGAAACTTCAAATTATCGAGCTATGAAAATCTATGAGATGACTGAAAACAGATAGTGTATTTCCTTATTTTGGATCTTTGCTGACCCATTAACTATCCTTAAACGGTCCGCGAACGTCCATGTACTCTTATTCCTAAGAGTTTATAGGGTTTTGTTTGACAAGGGATCTACTCTATTTATCTTGTTTACAAATATATATTTACACCATATATTTGTTCATCTCCATCCCTATCTCAAAAAAAAAAAAATACATGGAAAACTTGTAAAGATCTCAGGAAGTGGTCAATCTTGACATGGAAGAAGACATCAAAGGATGCAACTCGGTTCAAGATCTTGTTTTGAAAAAGATGATTACAAGAAAAGAATACAACTCTTGGATTGCCGAGTCTGTCAAGGATTTAATTCATTATCGTAATGATTCAAAGGTCGAATTTGCAAATCTTCAAATGCAAATAAATCATCTAATTGATGGTCATACCAAAATCCTTGAAAATCAAAAAGTCCTGATACGGAACCAGAAAAAAACTCATCTCTGATTGCATTAAGGCCAGGCAACTTGCTCGGATTTTTGATGGAAAAGTGAATGTTCTACCTCATGAACTTGGCATTTTTACGGTCAAGAGAATCAAGGACATCAATGATACCTTTTATGATGAAGTCATGGAGAGGTATGAAGTTATCAAAGAAGTCTGAACTTATTATGTCTAGGAAACTTCTTATGAGAATTTATTTTTATGTTTAAGAAGGATAACTAGGGTCTGGTATAGCAATTATTGTGATTACACATAGCTATTTCCAATGAATTTCATCTTGCAATGTTTTTATATTTATTTATTTAAATTCTAAGTTATTTGGAAGATGATCTTGCAGTATTTAATCTTATTGGTTTTATATATTGCAAATGCCTTATGAGATATATATGTTGAAAAAGCGGTGGTCTAACAACCTCACCCAATATTTCGCTTAGGAATCTGTATGGACTAACTCCAATATACTTACAAGAGAATCAACTAGACAGTTAGACTCAATCTTATAAAAAGTATATCAAAGAGTTATATCTAAATCTCTCAATTTAATCCGCAATAAACAAATATAATTTGCGAGCCCGATTGAATATAAGAGAGATAACTTGAACGGTACCAAAGACCAATGTTCAAGGATCAATCAATTTCAATCAACAACCAAAGGTTGGATTTACCAATTGACCGATTGAACGCACAACCTGTGATATTTCAATTATATAACAAAATATAATGCGGAAAAGAAATAACACAGACACCAGAAGTTTTGTTAACGAGGAAACCGCAAATGCAGAAAAACCCCGGGACCTAGTCCAGATTGAATACCACACTGTATTAAGCGGCTACAGATACTAGCCTACTAAAAACTAACTTCGGTCTGGACTGTAGTCGAACCCAAATCAATCTCACACTGATCCGAGGTACAGTTGCGCTCCTTACTACTCTGATCCCAGCAGGATACTACGCACTTGATTCCCTTAGCTGATCTCACACACAAC
>JAJJMB010016680.1:21074-208037 GCA_023531105.1 Papaver atlanticum | reverse complement strand
TCACATGAAGTAATTTGTTTTCTCGCTGTCCTAACACAACGCCTATAGCATAATCTGAAGCATCACACATAATCTCAAAGGGTAGGTTCCAGTTAAGTGCCTGGACTATGGGGGTGGTAGTGAGTAAACTCTTAAGCTTCTCAAAAGCTTCTAAACACGCATCATCAAAGACAAACTTAACATCTTTTGCAAGCAAATTGCAAAGAGGTCTAGAAATCAAGCTAAAATCCTTAATGAATCGACGATAAAATCCTGCATGCCCTAGGAATGACCTAATATCTTTTACGGTTTTTGGGACCTGTAAAATCTTAATAAGATCAACTTTGGCTTTGTCTACCTCTATACCCTTAGAGGATACGATGTGCCCTAACACAATTCCTGATTTAACCATAAAATGGCATTTTTCCCAATTAAGCACTAAATTCTTTTCCTTACACCTAGTCAACACTAATGTCAAATGATGCAAGCACTCATCGAAAGATGAACCAAACACTGAAAAATCATCCATAAAGACCTCTAAAAACCGTTCTACCATATCAGAAAATATGCTCATCATGCAACGCTGAAAGATCGCAGGGGCATTACATAGCCCGAAAGGAATGCGTCTATACGCAAAGGTACCAAAGGGACAGGTAAAAGTTGTTTTCTCTTGGTCTTCTGGGGCAATAACGATCTGATTATATCCGGAGTAGCCATCTAAGAAGCAATAATGACTATGTCCAGCAAATCGCTCTAGCATTTGGTCGATAAAAGGAAGGGGAAAGTGATCCTTCCTTGTGACCTTGTTCAATTTCCTATAGTCAATACAGACACGCCATCCCGTGGTCACTCGGGTTGGGATTAACTCGTTATTATCATTCTGGACTACAGTGATACCTGATTTCTTGGGGACAACCTGAACGGGGCTGACCCACTTACTGTCTGAAATTGGGTAGATAATACCCGCATCTAACAACTTAAGCACCTCTTTTCGAACTACCTCTTTCATGTTAGGATTCAGTCGACGTTGCATCTCCCTAGAAGGTTTGGAGTCTTCCTCTAAATGAATCTGATGCATACACACAGTAGGACTTTTACCCTTAATGTATGCTATAGTCCACCCTAAAGCTTCCTTATTATCTTGAAGTACATTCACTAGCCTACTTTCCTGATCACTATCCAAATCGGAAGCTACAATCACAGGTAAAGTCTCAGATGGCCCTAAAAACACATACTTTAGAGTGTCGGGTAGTGGTTTAAGGTCCAACTTAGGAGGATCTTCTAAAGAAGGAATTAAGGTAGTCTCAGAAGCTGGTAATTGTTCAAACCTAGCTTTCCAACTATTAGTGTCTAACACAGGGGTATAATCTAATAGTGCATTCACTTCTTCAATAGTGCTGTCGTCGTCAAAATCTAAACCAAAATGGGATAGACAACTTTCTAATGGGTCTTCAGACAAAATGTTTGGTAATGACTCCTAAACTAAGGCTTCTATCATGTTCACCTCTTCAACACATGTGTCATCTAGCTCATAAGGTAGCTTACTGACATTAAAAATGTTCATCTCCATAGTCATATTACCAAAAGACAAATTCATCACACCATTTCGACAGTTAATGATGCATTAGACGTAGCTAAAAATGGGCGACCTAAAATCACAGGTATCTGGTTCTCTAGGTCAGGGACAGGTTGGGTATCTAGCACAACAAAATCCACTGGATAAATAAACTTGTCGACCTCAATGAGAACATCCTCGATAACACCTCGAGGAATTTTAACGGACCTATCAACTAACTGCAGTGTCATCTGAGTAGGTTTCATTTCACCAAGTCCTAGCTGTAAATACACATGGTACGGCAGTAAGTTCACACTAGCTCCTAAGTCAAGTAAAGCTTTTTCTACCCGGAATTTACCTATTGTACAAGCAATGGTAGGGGAACCTTGGTTTTTGTACTTTGGAGTTGTGGTGTTCTGAATGATTGAACTTACGTGACTAGCTAAAAAGGCTTTCTTATGGACGCTAAGTTTTCTCTTTCGCGTACACATATCCTTAAGGAACTTGGCATAAGCAGGAATTTGCCTAATTGCATCTAATAAAGGAAGGTTTATGGTAACTTGCTTAAAAACCTCCAATATGTCATTAAAGTTCGATTCCTTCTTTGTTGGTACTAATAGCTGGGGAAACGGGGCTCTAGGCACAGAATCAGACCTCCCAGGTACTGAATTGACATCATCAGAAACTTTATCGGTCTCCTCAGCTATGGGTGGTCCTGAGGGGTGAACTACAGTATGTTCACTATTGGGTATGGTTACCTCATTGTCTATAATTCTACTACTCCTAAGGGTTCTAACATCATTCAACTGATTCGATTGTTTTGCACCTATTTCATGAACTCCTCTAGGGTTGGGTTGTGTTTGACTAGGAAACCTACCTTTTTCTCTCAAAGACTCATTTATCAGACCTACCTGGGTTTTCAGCTCGGAAAGAGCCTGACTATTTTCTTATCCTATCTTGTTACTAGCTTGTAGACTTAGTTCTACTGATTGCTAAAATTTTGCAATTTGCTGAGTTAACAAAACGAGAGACTCCTCTAGGCTTAGGATTTTCTTATCCGACTGATTCTGAAATTGAGCTTGTCCCGGAGGATTCTTAGCATAACTAAAACCTGGTGGAGCATTAGATTTACTAAACTGACCTTGATTCTGGCCCTTAGACCAAGCAAAGTTTGGATGGTTTCTCCACCCAGGGTTATAGGTTTCTGAATATGGGTCAAATTTCTGACGATTCTCGAGTCTAGTGTTATTATAAATAGCATTGGCTTGCTCTTCATTATTATGGCCTTCCCAAAAAGGCTCTGATCTACCACTAGTGTGACCCATTTCTAGAGCTTCTAACCTTTTAGCTATCGCTGCAATCTTGACATCTGATTCAGAGCCTCCTTCTATCATATTAACGTTTCCTCTGCTTAGAAGAATCGCTTTCCGGGGTTCCCTACTATTTTCCCATTGTTGGGTCTTTTCGGCGGCTTCATTCAAAAATGCCATTGCCGCATCAACAGTTTGGTTCTCAAACCCACCTGTACACAAAGCTTCAACCGTGGATATTGTGGGATAATCTAAACCCTCATAAAGGATCTGAACTAGCCTAACCTTTTCTAAACCATGGTGAGGACATTGTGTTAACAAGTCATTGAACCTTTCCAAATACCTATACAAAGATTCTCCCTCTTGTTGTGAGAATGTGCAGATTTGCATCCTAATAGACGATGTTTTATGCCTAGGGAAAAACTTATTGAAAAAGGCAGATGTAAGTTGTTCATATGTTTCGATTGACTCAGAAGTCAAACTATACAACCACGATTTGGCTTTATCTTTCAGGGAAAAGGGAAATAACCTAAGTTTCAAAGCATCATCATCTAAGCCTCTAATTCTTAGGGTACTGCAAATTTCTTCAAAATCCCTAACATGGAAATAAGGGTTTTCATTTTCTTTCCCTAAAAAGATTGGGAGCATCTGTATGGTCCCAGGTTTAAGCTCATAATTGGCTTCTGTGTCAGCTAACTTAATACACGAGGGACGAGTGGTCCTAGTCGGATTTAACAAAGCTTTCAAAGTAGCCATCTCTGGAACTATCGGAGTATTAGGGATTCTCTCTTCAGGAGAATGTTCAACACAGGACTCTCCAAAAATTGGACCTTCTAGATTAAGGTAATCGAGACGCTTAGAACTGCTAGGTTTTTCTTTTACAAATCTACCTAGGGCGTCTCTTTTACGTTCAGGCATACACAAGATTTTCCTAAAATTGGAACGATAAGCAATCACAAATCAAGGACGACTCAACCAAATCAACCCTATTGATTTCTAGCAAACAAAAAGCATGATGGCTCCACATAGATTGTTTCTAGACCAGCTTCTACTCTTCCAAGAGGCAACTGGGTACAATTTTAGCAAACCTCGTAGGACTATCCGAATAAAGTAAGTCGAAGAGAAGTAGGAGAAGCTCAGAGGAGCTTTGATACCCCTATCTCTTTGGCAACGCTTCCTTGGGTTACAAGGCGGCTCTAATCGACTTACAGTAATCTTCCTGAACTTTGAGTTAGGCTAACAAAATACCCAATACGATCCTTTTGAACGACTTTCCTACAAGCTCGTTACCCTATCGGTCTCGTTCTAGTCAATATTTTAAGCTTAGGTTCGCGTTCGGTATCATTTTCCTAAGGCAGGCAAGAAGAGAACGGTGATGAAATCCGAACCCTTATCTTGTATGGCCAGGCCTTGCCCTTTACTAGAAAAGTAAATGTCCGTATTCAGGTCCTCAGCAAATATGCACCTTAAGGAATACAGTAACTCGCTGACAGGGAATTCGCGAGTGTTCAGAACCTTACCTCCCGTTCCAGACGGGGGATGAATCGGTTGTAGTCGACTCGGGCAACTGACTCCTGTGTCAGTGTACGAACCCAAGGTGCAGAGACAATATCGTAATTGTCCTCCTTCTCTGTAAACAGTTTTATAATTAAAGGTACCCTTCCGTAGGGTATAATAAATAATAAATAATGTCCAGAGTCCAAAAGTCCAAAAAAAAGAAAAGAAAAATTACAAAATAATAAAGAAACCCTAATACAATTTTTTTTCTTTCTAAAATAAACAAAACCCTAAATAAAAAATAAAAAATAAACTAAAGAAAATAACTAAAATAAAATTGTCCTCTTTTCCGTTCTTTTCGCTTTAATCTTTAGCTCCAAGTCTTTACGACACCACCAAACTTCTTGGCTCAATTTTTTTCTTTATGTTCCAAAACCTGTAGACAAAAGATAATTACCCAAAAACGTAAAATAAATAAATAAAAATAAAAATAATAAAAATAAATCTACAACCCTAAAAACAAGTCCTCGTCGGTGGCGCCAAAAACTGATGTAAATTTTAGTTGTAGTGAAAGTGGTGGTAATAGGATTCGATTCTCGAACTTGTGAAGGATAACTTTAGACTTAAATTTTAAAACTTAAAATATAAAAAATCACTGATATTTAAAACAAACACTGACAAAGTTGATATCAATATTTAAAGAATACTGAGGCTAAGATTCCACTATTTTCCAAGTCCAAAGTGATTAAATCCAATATTTATATTTATTCAATTTTTGTGTTTAATTTGATTCTAAACTATTGCAACATGTAGATTTTCAAAATAACAAGTGTAAATCCAAAGTATAAAGCATCAAAAACCTATGGCTAAGCATGCTCTATCAAAAGAAATAACAATTGCTTAACAAAAATCATTCAAACAATTATAAATCAAGGCAAATAATCATAAAAATAATTGAAATAAAATAAATAAAATAGAATGCACCACTTTTTGTTGGAAAAATAGCTTCCTCTATCGCCTCAGCAATGGGGGTTTAGCTCCTCATATTAATCATAATCTCAAAATACATGTTTATGGCTCAAAAGTTGATTAAAAGGAAGAAAAGTGTTAAAACAGCGGATTCTGTAGTTGCTGAAGGTCTAAAACAGACGTCTGAATCGTTGCTGAAGGGCTTCGGTGACTGCAGGAAGACGCGACCGTACCTCGTTGTCACTGAAAATAAGTCTGCCTCTGCAACTGACTCCGAGGGTCTTATGTTCTTCATGTTCTTCGCAGCAGCAGCAGCAGAAACAAATTTCAACTCATGATTTTAGCTCTCTGTTCTCTTCTAAACTTCTCCAAAGTGTTCCCAACCCTTCCTTAGCCTCTCCAGAGCTTATATATACCTCACAGCTCGGTTTAAACTCGATCAAAATCTCTTTTTCTTCCCCAAAAATAAATTTTTCTTCTCGGCCAAGTTTTAGATATTCTAACCTGTTTAATCACTTCACCTCCTTCCTGAATTATCCAAACTATCCTCTTATGCTTCTACAAACAAATCCTTGCAAAATATAGCACGTAACTTCCAAATATAATTCGAAACTTTATCTGTTTCCATTTTTATTTTATTTTTCTTCCCTGTTTTATCAAAACCCGATCATTCAGCCCATTATAATCGATACAAACAGATGTACCAACCCTGTTTACTCCATTCAAGTCCAGCCCAACTTAGTTTGGCGATTGAATCTCGATAAAACACTTCCAAAATTTGCTCAACAGTTTACGCAGGCGAGACAATTGGTTTCCCGCCAAAACTAAATTTCAAACGAAGGGGATGACCTCCCCTTATCCAATCCCGGTCTGTGCTTAGCAGCTGCCTGGAAATGGGTTACCCCTTATCCAAGATGAGAGTACGAATAGCAAATGTCCTCCCAGGTGCCTTCAACAACTTTTCGAGCTGATTTTGCCGCAAAGCCTATTTTTCCAAAAACACCTACAAGGGATAAAATACCAAAATTAGTACAAAAATGGGTACTAACACTATACATAAAAGATATGAAAATAGACACATAAATGCGTCTATCATAAGGAGGAGTGGTTTTCATTGTAAGATGAAAGTATTGACTAAGGGGGAGTGATACATATCACCATAGTATTATTTCAAAGTTGTGATGCAATTGGACTTTGATTCTATATGATAATACTATGACACTGTATAACAATGTTTGAGAACTTTCGTTTTCATATTGTTATGGCTACGGATCTTCAACAACAATGATGCTGAGTTGAACACATTCAGAATCGATGGAGAACTTGAAGTAACGAAGAATTCAAGGAAGTTGAAGAGCCAAGGAAATCAAGCATGATGGATGAGAAGCTACAAAGTCTATTTATTGTGTAGTCCATATGTATTGATAGTTTTGTCACTAAAATTGACAAATGGGGAGATTGTTAGAGCACTGCTCGGTAGAACTCGCAAGCGTTGCTATCTCAAGCTTGTTTGTCAAGATTAGTTGATCAAAACTATATACTTGATTTCTAGTCTACTTATAGCTATGTGTCGGATTAGGATAGAAGTGTGTAGTTGAGCTGTAGACTTCACGGCGTTCACCAATTGAAGAAAAAGATCTACTGAGGAGCTTGGAGGAACTTTATCAACAAAGGTATGTGGAGACTAAAACTTATTTATCACTCAGAAGTCTATTTTATTCTATCTTCTAATGAGACTAAGTCGTATAACTATATATACTTTTACATTACACATTTGATATTTCGAGTCGTGTTTATCTCGTTTATCTATTTCTCGAAATACGTGTTGGAAGCTTTTAGCTTTAGCTAAGTTCATCGTATACTTGACGAGTTTAGTTGGAGACAATGTATTTGTTGGAAACTAAATATTAAGTCAAAGATGATCATGTGAAAATTACCTTGAGCATCTTACATGATTTGTGTGAGACAATCATTTGATGTCAACTTGGGAAGTTTCGTATTGATCGATTAATCACTTGAAAATTACTTGAAGCTAGTGGTATGTGTAAGATTACCATTGTTGTCTTCCAAGGATGTTTCAATGATTAAAAGAGAGTTTTAGAACGACTACTATGTCAGGATATAATCCAGAGTGTATACCTTGTATACTAACTGTGTAAGTCTAGTTCAGAACGGAACTATTGTTTGCGAACTGGTTAACCTGTAAAGGTCCGGAGCTGTTGTTCGCGTACCTTGTTTGCGAACGGGCTAAACAAGGCCATATCTGGAACAGTTGTTCGCATACCTTGTTTGCGAACGGATGGAAAAATCCAAAGTCCAGAACTCTTGTTCGTGTACTCAGTTTGCGAACATAGTGGTCAAGTTCTAAAATCGGCAAGTATAGATTTTCATACTCATGAACTCAGGTTCGTTTGCGAACTAAAGTCCCTGGAACTTTAATATATTAAGGAATGTAAACTAGTTTTACAAATCGTGGCATTATGTTCATGAATTAGTTCTTGTATAAGTACCTTGTACAATTACTAACCAAATCGATTTTGTTTCAAATGGTTCATATATATATTTCTATGGAATGATGAACATTTGAACAACTCTCTTGAGATACTGTGAATATCAATATTCTGCAGAGAACGTGTCACGGTCTCAGTGGTCGCGTACAAGATAACTGTGTAGCCCTCGCTACACAGAGCAACCTGAGTAGCAGAAGACACCTTCGCATATCTACTTTATCTAATCCCAAGAAGGATACCTCGACGGCTAAGATGGAAAAGTATAACCTAGTCTTGAGAGAGGCAGCTGGCGAAGGGACAGAGGTAGATGACATATCCAATCAGCATTAAATGCGCAAATCTCTTATCTACACACTTAACCAAAGCATGTAGAGAGAGATGGGGTGGCAAAGTCTGACTGGCGAAGGCTAGCGTTGAACGAATGTACAATCTGTACTGAGGCTGGGAAGTTCCGAAGGAACGTGGGTCAGCTGAGGTGGCAGAGTCTGACTGGAGAACGTGTGCAGTGAACGAAGGTACTATTTATACAGAAGGTATATCAGGGGACGATAGACCCAAAGACATCAAAGATATATCTGGAGCAGAAGGGGCTATAAATACCAAGCTTCACTAACAAACGAAGGGCATTCAATGTCTAGGAGAAGAAGATCTAGTCTTAAGCTTATACATCCTTAATGTTTAGAACTTAAGTATTAACTTCAACTTGAGTTCTCTCTATTACTTTGGGAAGCATTTAAGATCTTTGTAACCACCACGACTTAATACAAACAATCACTCATTATCCCGTGGACGTAGACAAATGTCGAACCACGTAATCTCTTGCGTCTCATGATAACTTAGCACCATTTACATTCTATTTTTGTTCTTCGTTATTATTGTGATCTCAAACACCTTTTATTACTTAGCATTATCAGTTCAACTGAGGCATCAATACTACTTAGTATTAGATTCTCCGAGCTGTATACATTACGTAGACTATGGGAAAATTAGTAGTCATAGTTTGGCGCTAGAAGGTTTTGCTCACCAGCTTGAGTTTTTATGTTCCTTTATTTTTAACTTACGTATCTTCTTTAACGAAGAGATCTGAGTTTAACAATGGCGGATCTCACTTCTTAGTGATCCATTCGTCCATTATTCACGTATGTTCTTTGAGTTCATAGCCTCTAAAGACTTACAACCTCACAGATCTACAACGTTTTTTGCAAAAACGCACTCACAAAACGTTAAAACTTTTGTTTTGTACTAAAAACAACCTTTTCCGACATAGTATCCTTTAGATCTGAGCACCTCTGAGCACTGAGGAATCTCAGTGAGAATTTAAGGAAGAAAATATCTTTTCAAGCATTTAATAACCTCTTTTCTTGGAAGATCTGACACCCTTTTTAATTGTTTTCAACATTTAATGTTGTTTTTTCCAAGGGTGTCATAAGAAATTAAATATCCATCTTTTCAGACGTCATTCTCGTACTTTTTCTGAAAAAGCTGCTTAGTCATCTTCTGTATCAGAGCATTAATTGCCACTTTTCACGAAGGTACCCAAAAAGAAAACTTTGCCATTTTTTTCTCTGTGACCTCAGGATAACATAAGACCGAAGGCATGCAGAAACCAAGTGACGTGCCGACAAGCTCACGACCAGCAGTTACAAGAGGAAGATCTTAAAAACCATCTCAAGCGAATCAACGAAATGAAGCAGAGGACGGGCAAAGCGAAATAGCACGAAGAACAGTTGCTAACAAACCACCTACCCCTACTGAAGGGATGGGGAAAACATCGGGAGCACAACCACTTTACGGTATGCCGTTACCGGAGCGTCCCCATGTTACGAAGCCACCTGCGACTAACGAAGGGTTAACCAGAACCTTAGCTCATACGGACGAGGGTTGGGAAACTTAACTCCTATCCAGCAGATCCTGATGCTCCGGTCATAGAAGAAAGAGTGGATGACTCTGAGGATCTGGCCGACGGCACTCCTCAGGGTGTTGGAATCCACAATGAAGAACAAATGGCAGCGCAAGTAGCAGCTTTGCTACTCCGTAACAAGGAACACGAGGATTCAATGCATGTGATGGCTCAGGGAAACCAGAACCTGAAAGATATGTTGGATGTGCAGATCGAAGGTTCCCAAACTCACCCTCCGTTGAAGAGGCGTGAGAACGAATCTATCTTAGGAAGACGAAGGGGGGATCTTAACCCACCAAAGGATAACCCACCAGGAGGAGCTAGGAAAACACGACACGATCCAGATGAGGTGGATCAAACTTACAAGCCATCTCAGTTTTACTATGATGAGGAATTTTCAAGAGATGCTCACAATGTGAACATGGTCATGGAGCAAATGGAGAAGATGCGGAAAGAAATACAAGGATTGAAAACTGACTACGCAGGAGCAAGGCTAGAAGAGGTACTCCAAGAAGCGACAACATCTCCTTTGTCTCTTCGCATTTTGAGGGAGCCTATCCCTGTGAAATGCCCAGTACCTACGTTTCAGGCATACAATGGTACCTCAGATCCCATAGCCCACCTACGATACTACACTCGTGTCCTTGCCCATTGGGAAAGAGATGAGATAGTACTTTGTAGGTACTTCCCTGTAAGCTTGACAGGATCAGAGTTGGCGTGGTATGATAATTTACCAGCAAACTCAATTGACTCTTTTGAGCAATTGTCTACGGTGTTCTTGGAGACATACATGTACAACAAATCAACAAAGGCAGGGTTAGATAGGCTATTTTCTTTAGCTATCGGACCCCGAGAAACATTGATGCAATACACAGACAGGTGGAAAAAGACGTGCCAAGCAATCGGGAAATTCAATCTAGAAATTAGCACTAATTGCTATAAGTACGGACTTGATAGAACCTCGGCTATCTTCGTGGAGCTTCACAACCGAGCCCTCGATTCCGAAGGGGAGCTTCGGGTTATCCAGGACCGCTACATCATACTTGAAGAAATCCAAAAGGATAACCCCAGAGCACAAACGAAGGCGACAACAGCCCCGCAACGAACGAATTCTCTGGAACCAATTCCGAAGATACCTAAGAGGCAAAATGAAGCTGGGGGCAGAACCATCTCTCGAGACAAAAGATCGAAATACGGAGATGGCAAAGGCATAGGAAAAGGAAGAGAATAATTTGTAGATAAAATCTACACAAAGCTAAACACAACATTCTCCCACATTCTAAGCAAGGAAGGAGCAAATCCGGGCTTTCCTTACCCTAATACTAGGGGGAAGCAGCCGGATAAAACAAAGGATGCTAAGGAGTACTGTGAGTACCACCAGTACTACGGGCATACAACTGACACATGCTATCACCTACGGAACACAATCCAAAGATTCATAGACGAAGGCAAATTCATGGAGTATGTGCAAATACAACCAACGGATATAGAGGCAGTACCCAATAAAAGGGTAGAACTACCCCAGGACGGCAAATACATCAACATGATCACATTCTCCAACGGAGGCCAGGAGGAGCTACTTGAAGATATCCTCGAGTTGGCTCATAACAGAAGAAATCTAGAAGCCCACGAGGTGTTCAAACTAAGTGGACCACCTACTAGCACTTGGGAAGAATGGATGGCTACGCCATTAACATTCTCAACAAGAGACGTCAATCAGGAAGTCGAGATGCACAACGACCCACTTGTGATCACCCTTCCAATACATGGATGGAACGTTATGAAGGTCCTCATTGATGGGGGCAGCTCGTTAAACGTGTTGTTCTACGTACCTTACTTACGTATGGGTTTAACAGTTAAGCAAATGGATTCATCCACTTGCACAATATACGGTTTCAACGGAGCAGTCTCTAGACCAAATGAGAAATTTTCTTGTAGGTACGCGCAGGACCCTTAGTGACTAATACAAGGTTCTGTGTTGTGGAAGCACCTTCGCCCTATAACGTCATTATGGGATGACTATGGGTCCATCGATTAAGAGGAACAACTTCGACCTATCATCAATACCTTCGATTCCCTACACCCATGGGTGAAATGGAAATCAAAGGTGATCAACAAGATGCAAGGCTATCCAATCTAGCAGAGGTCAGACTCAATAAAGAAAGAGATGTTGCACAGCAACACAAAAGGAAAAGACGAAAGACGAATGCCAACGAAGAAAAAGATGGAGGCTTCAAAGTCCTCGAAGCCCCCTCAGTTCAAGAAGAAAGCACCTCCGCAACTACGGTAGCGGACGTCTCTGGTAAATAACAATTACAGAAATGCACTCCTTTACAGCCTCAGAAACAAACATTTTCACCAGTGGAGCCAACAAACAAAATCAACATCGGAACGGAGAAAGAACCAAAGATGATCAACATCGGAACTTTACTAGAAGAGGACGAGTAGATGCAACTACAAAGGATACTCGGGACTACGCAGATGTCTTTGTATGGTCAATGGAAGACATGTCAGGAATTGACCCGAATTTGGTCTCCCACCATCTTCGGCTCAAACCAGAGATGGCACCATTCAAGCAACGTAACTGCAAGGTAGCATACATCTACCATGAAGCAGTGGAGAAGGAGTTGCAAAAACTCTTAGCAACGGGATTTATACGAGAAGTCAAGTATCCTACGTGGATATCCAACATGGTGGTTGTGCCTAAGAAGAACGGAGGTGTGCGTATTTGCATCGACTTTAGCAATCTCAACAAAGCATTCCCCAAGGACAGCTACCCGCTGCCAAATATTGACCAACTGGTCAGTGCAACCGAAGGTCACCAGAGGCTATCCTTCATGGATGGTTACTCCGGTTACAACCAAATCACCCTTACAGAAGAAGACCAGGAGCATACTGCGTTCTTTATCCCACGAGGCTTGTATTGCTATACAAGGATGCCTTTTGGACTAAAGAACGCGGGGGAAACATACGAGCGATTGGTAGGCAAAATCTTTAAGCCATGGATAGGAAAAATACTAGAAGTATACGTGGACGACATGCTCGTCAAAAGCAAAGAGGCGAAAAACCACCTATCAGACCTAAGGGAGATATTCGAAGCCATGAGAAACTTTCACATGAAGGTGAACCCGGAGAAATGCACGTTTGGAGTAACCTCAGGAAAATTCCTAGGGTACTTGGTAACTAAGCGAGGAATAAAAGTGGACCCCGAAAGGGTCAGAGCAATAATGAAGATGCCATCTACGAAAACACTAAAAGGAGTACAAAAGCCAAATGGAATCTTAGCCTCCATGGTAAGATTCATAGCAAGGTCATCGGACAAATGCAAAGAATTTTTCGATACACTAAGGAAAGGAAACAGGTTCATATGGACCACGGAATGCGAGCAAGCTTTCCAAAAAATCAAGGAGTACTTGGCATCGGTACCTATCTTATAGAAGTCGGAGACAGGTGAAATACTCACTCTATACTTAGCAGCAACAAGCTATGCTGTAAGCGCAGTATTGGTACGAGACCAAGGGCAAGGAGAAAAACCCATCTACTATATCAGCAAAACACTCAGTTCAGCGGAGCGTAACTACACCAAGGTGGAGCAACTTATATATATGCCTTAGTAGTGGCAACACAAAAACTAAGGATATATTTTGATACACATACCATCCGAGTCTTCACAAAGGCTCAGATAGGTCAAATCCTCGATAGCACGGAGAAAATTGGAAGGGTGGCAAAATGGAATGCCATGATCAAACAGTTCCACATAATCTTTGAAACAAGGAAGGCTGAGAAATCACAAATCTTAGCAGACTTTCTGGCAGACCTACCTCTCAGCGACGAGGCGGAAATAGACGACATCCCAGGAATGGAGGAATACAAGCAGGAACCGGAGGATCTGCTAGAACCTCAGAATTCACGAAGATGGGAAATATTCGTAGATGGCTCCTCCAATGGAGAAGAAGCGGGCATAGGTATTGTAATAACAACCCCTACCGGAGACCGACTCATCTACGCATTCAGGTTAGAATTCGAACAATACACCAATAACATCACAGAATATAAGGCGGTCATACATGGTTTACACTTGGCACGGGAGATAGGATTATCAGATGTTCGGTTGACTAGTGACTCTCAGTTGGTCATTAGAAAAATCGAACTCAAATACCAAACTTTGGATCCAGTGCTATCTTTGTACTTAAAACTAGCTCAGGAGCATGCATCCAAAATCAGCAACGTAACATTCAGGCACGTATGTCGAAAAGACAACAGACACGCAGATGCCTTAGAATTCATATCCTCTATGCTAAGGGACAGAAAAACCACCGCCGTCCAAATTGGAAGAATATACGAACCTTCGATAGAAGGACCTATCTAAGGAGCCGAGGAGGATTTGGATGTTCAAACTCGGTCCATGAGAGAAGCAGATAAAGGAGAAACAAACGAAGAAATGAAAGAATCAGATGATGAAGATAAAGAGTCTGATGAATATCAATCCTTGTCAGATGAAGGCAACGAGAATGAAGCGGAAGATGATTGGAGGATTCCAATCCACCAATACCTTGACAAAGGTACACTACCATCCGATGCTAAGGAATCTCGGAAACTCGAATCAAAAGAAGCGATGTACAACCTTTGTGACGTAATGCTGTATATGATGTCATTTCTCGGACCTCTAATACGGTGCCGCTCACGAACCGAAGGAAGGAGAATACTCCACGATATACATAGCGGAGATGCCGACAACCATAGCGGAAGAAGGTCCTTGGCGGTTAAAGCCAAAATGCAAAGATAATACTGGCTAAGCATGGACGAAGATTCAAAGAACGTGGCTAAGCGATGTGAAAGATGCCAACGCTTCGCCAAGAAGATCAAAGCACCAGCAACAGAGCTTAACTCAGTTATCAGCCCTTGGCCATTTGTCAAATGGGGGTTGATATTGTCGGACCCTTGATAGAGGGAACCTCAAAAAGAAAATACCTTATTATGGCTACGGATTACTTCACCAAGTGGGTGGAAGCAAAGCCTTTGGCAAGAATTAGGGACACAGATGTCTTTAAATTCTTGTTTGAGCAAATCATATGCAGGTTCAGAATACCATCCGCCATAGTCTCAGACAATGGCAAAAAGTTGCAAGGAAAGAACATCGTCATGTTGTTTGATACTTTCAACATTCAGAAGAACAAGTCCACTCCTATATACCCTAAGAGCAATGGACAAGCGGAGGCAACCAACAAAACCATAGCGATGAACTTAAAGAAGAAGCTAGGAGTATACAAGAAGAGGTGGTGCGAACAACTGCACAACGTCCTATGGGCTTATCGAACTACAAGGAGGTCAACTACGGGGGAATCTCCATTCTTGTTGACCTACGGAGCCGAAGCAGTCATCCCAACGGAGGTAATACTTCCAACAACAAAAACGGAGGCATGGGAGAAGAATCTAACAACATACTTGATGCTGGAGAAGCTGGATGACCTTGAAGAAAGAAGGGAGGTAGCCTTGCAAAAGATGGCAAACTATCAATGAAGGCTAGCTTGGGAATTCAACAAGCGGGTCATCCCTCGGAACTTTGTGGCCGAAGAATACGTACTACGTCAGATACCGCCATATCAAAGAAAGAATGAGTGGGGCAAGCTAGGTCCGACATGGGACGGGCCCTACATCATACACGACATTGTCGGAAAAGGATCTTACTACCTAAGAACCCTCAAAGGCGAAGTATTACAGCACCCTTGGAATGCAATGTACCTAAAAAAGTACTACCCATAAGAGAATGGTGATTACTCAGGAGAAGAAAGAAATGAGCAATAGCCTACCATGTTCTATCCCTGATCAAAGGTATTATAAACCTTATTAATCAATGAAAGAAACTTTTTGCTAAAGAATTAGTTTTGATTAATACAATTGGGTTAGAATAGACACCCTCTGTCAAGATTGACGATGAGGCAAGGCAAGGCATAACTGCGCATATGTCAATCTCGGATCCTCGGGGGGATGGCTCCTTTCATGAGGCATAATAAAAAAATAAGATATCCCCTATAGAGATACCTTGTCGAAGTAAAGCAGTCTCCGCGCTGAACGCGTAGGGTTACATGAAAATTATTGCCCACGTAGGGACCTTCGCCACCATGATACCTTCTGGCCAAAGGATATCCGGGTAGGACGTTGAATGTTCCACCAAAGGTTAAGCATACCTTAGCACCTGTGATAACTTGATTATGCGATCAATTAGACACAATACGTCTAAACAAAATATTCATGCAATAACGTAAGTAAAATAATAATTTTACCAAAATATGCCTGACATATCTTAAAAGTTGCAGATAACAAAGGTTCAAACCATCAGAAAGCATTGTTTCAAAGAAAGGAGACATCATAAAGGTACCTCAGCTGTGGGCATAAATAACAAAAAGGAGTTCACTTAAACAAAGTCAAGACAATAGAATCAAGGATAAGGAAGATGGGAAAAGACAACTCCATCAGCTTGAAGTTCAGCTTCAGCAAAGGCATTATTGATATAATCAATAGCCGAACGCTCGAACTGCACCTTCATTTGAGAAGACTGGACCTCTAGATCAGAGGCTGATTTCCGATGAAACTCGATTATCTGAGCGCTAAGTTGGTCGTTGGCCTGCTGAAGTGCCTCATCTTTAAACTTTGCAGCAGCATCAAACTAATGGGCTATCTCCAACGAAGATACCTTGCCCTCGAGATGGCTGACCTTAGCATTCACACCCACAAGCTTCTCCTGGAGACCTGCGGATATAAGAAGGATAAGTAAAGGGCAAAGGCAACAAGGGGCACAAAGAATGCTGCGGGAATAAGAAAACCCTAAGCTACCTCCAGCATGGCTAAGGGATTCTTCAGAACTATGTTGGGCTTCAGCAAGATCCACCTCAGCAGCATCAAGATCCTCGACAAGAGTATCTCGTTCGGTACGGAGATCCTCAACATCAATCCGGAGCGAAGCATTCTCAGAGGATAAAACCTGGTAAACGTTCTCTAACTCTTCCAACCTCTCGACCATAGATGCATGAGACATGGAAGAAGGTATGGAGCTAGCCTCACTAAGTTTGTTCTTAAGAGAGCGGACCTCAGAGGACAATACGTTATGTTCTGCGGTGACCTTAGCTAAGGAAGCGCAGGCATCTTCGAAATCTGCATAATACTTTTTTGCGGATAATTTCTTTAGCTGAGAGACGTTTCTCAACTAAGGCAATATACTCCTTTTTCTTTAAAATGAGATCATCTTTCAACTTGAGAGTCTCGTTACATTCTTTACGGAGCAAAGCCATCTTCTTCACAAGGTCTGAGTTATGAGCAGACTCAAGGGAGAGTTGGGCCTCGTTATGGACAGTCACGTTCATCAACCTATCAGACTTCTTCTGATAATACCAAACATTGGAGGTCAACTTGTCTAATTGTTCCCGAAGATGTCTAAGCTCACCGGAGCTACCAGATGGAAGGCGTAGGATCTCTCAGGATTATACTACCAGACATAAATGAAAACAAAGCTAAAGGAAAGGAGGAACGAACCTATGACTTTGGAGGATTCAGCAGCCAAAGCAGAATCAGCAGCCTTGCGTCCCTCCTTAGCAACCTTCGCAGCATTATTAGCTCTCTCAAGAGCCAATAAACAAGCTTATAAGGACCTCTGAGTCTTTCTCAGTTCACTCTCTAACAAAGGTACCTTGGAGGCAGAAGCAGCATCATTGGAAGAAGGTTGTTGTGCGCTAGCAAAGGCATAATCATGGCGAGCACGCTCCAATAGAGCACTCAAGTGAGTACACTTACCCCTATAAAACTTGAACAAGGTACAGCCAACATCGATTTGTTTGCAAAGCTGCAAATAACGGAGCATAAGAAAAAGCGAATGTCCAAAACAATACTCAAAAACAGTAAAGTAAGAATCACTTACTGAGAACAAGGAAAGATGGGGGAGGAAATCAGCGTAGGTATCCATGAAGGTCTCCATCTTTGACTAGAGCGAAGGCAGTCGGGATCGAAAAACAGATCCTTGGCCACTTGGTACTGAGCAGTCAAAGTATCCAACCTTGAAGCAACCTCCAAAGAATCAACCAGCTGATGATGATCAACCTCGGTAGAAAAGGGACCCTTCAAATCCCACAGTATGGCTTCGAGGATGGCATCTTCAGAACTCCCAAGGCTCAAGTTCTCAGGTAACTTACCCTTCCCAAGATCCGTAAGAACTCACCAGTCGCTTGAGAACGAGCATGGGGCACAGGTACTGAACCTTCACCAAGACGAAGAGATGGCATGGTGGATGAGCTGGGGACAAAAGAAAACGCTTGACTAGAAGTACCACCTAAGTCCATGTCACCAGCAGAAGGAAGATTACCCAGTACGGTCCAATCTGGTGACGAAGGTGGAGGCCCAATATCCTTGCTAACAGGGGCAGTAGAGACACACTGAGCACTTCCCAGTGAAGTAGGCGTAGCATTGAAGGAGTAGCTGGCAAGTGAAATCACAACCTTCTTCTTCGGCTGAGTCTGAGCTACTGACCCTCACCATAGGAGCAGATCCCTTCGCAAACGAACCACTCAAGTGGAGCGAAGTAACATGAGAGGACGGAAGACTCTTGGAAGGTATCAACATGGCACTAGTGTTAGCCGAAGCAACAGGCTGCAGATCACTAGGAGCAGAAAACGCAGGTACCTTCGACAGCAAAGCAGGAATAACAACTTGGGTACCAACTTGGCTCACCAATAAAGAGCCTCCACCAACTTGAAGGTTAGCACCTTCAACAGAACCAGCACGAATGGGACTAAGGCTATCTTTGGAAAAATCTTCCTCAATGTCATCTAAGTGGGGACTAAGGGCGGTATCCTCGACGTCCTCCATATCTTCGTCATCTTGCTCTTCCGCAGCAGCCTTAGGATCCTCATCGGACTCTTCAACATCGATCACAGCCTCCAACTTGCCTTTCTTCTTGGAAGACTATAAAAGAACACATGCGCAAGCTAAGGATCAGGGGGAAAATACTAAGGAACCTACGAACACCAAGGTATGGTTATAATCCTTACCTCCGCAGGTGTTGGCTTAGCTGCTTCAATCAAAGCCTTCCTTTTCCTGGTCCTAGTAGCTACGGAGTTACCAGCAAAGCCCGGAGCAGTCCCAGCAGAAGAAGTAGGGGCAGTCTGCAAAGGAACCACCAGAGTACTGAGCAAAGGAAATAAAACAAAAAAAATTCTTCAACAAACGAAGATTACCTCATGAGAAGTAGCAGGGTTGAAGACCCAAGGCTGATATCCATCATACTTAGCAGGCAGAGATGAAGATGTACGAGGGACGTTGGGATTTGCAGTAGTAAAACCATAAGCCCAGGGAACCACAACGCAAAGAGGAGAACGTGCCTAATGGGCATCATGGTCTAGGCGAATACGATCATACTTCGGCAAGAAAATCTTAGCAGAGTAGGGGATGACAGTGAACCCAGTCTTGTCAATCTCCTCCAGCAAACGAAGGCTATTACCTTCCCTAATCTGCTTGGCAGTAACATGGATACGACGTGGACCAACACACCAGGGGAGAAGATTGCTTTTATGGATGGCATCAGCGTATGTGGCATTGAAGTTAGCAGGTGTGTAATCCTCTTGCTTAGACCTCATAGGAGCAAAGGGGTCATATGACTTCAAAGTAGTCTTGCCCTTACTACGGTACCAACACTCACGAAGGGCGCGCCAGAGGTTACCAGTGTATTGCATGACCCCTCGAACCTGAGTTTTGTTCACCGGGTAATCCCTGGTAGACAAAACATCATAGTAGAAAGGATCCTTTCTACTAAACAAAGGCAGGAGCATACCTGCGGCCAACTGGCCAACACTTATCAAGAGTTTGTTCTCATCATAAGGGAAGCTTCAGATCATGGATTCAGTGAGAACATCAGGGCCATCAACAAAAGAGATGTCAAATTTATGCAGACGGAAAGACTTGGAGATCTCATCCAAAGACAAGTTAGCATAACTATCTTTGTCATGCAGCTGTAACCTTTGGAGTTAAAAATGAGGTGGAGGGGGAGGAAGATCCTCAACAGCAACTTCTTCTACCTCAGCTTCCACGGATACCTCAGGTCCCTTAGTATCCTCAGAGGGTGGAGAAGGCGTAGCATCAGGATGATCCATCCGTGGAAGTGGCTCAGTTGACGACCTAGGCCTCGGATCCTTTCGCGCAGGCTTCTTCGGAAGTCTTTATAATCCCTAAACACCAACAGGAAGAACAATACATCAACAATGGCGGACCGAGATTACAATCGGATCAAAAACATGATTGGGGGAAAAATAATAGTACTTTGGGCATGGGTTTAACAAAACCAACCAAAGGAAATGATTTCATCCTCCCAAGAAGCAAAATGGAGTATGATTGGTCATCACATTCAAAATTTTACAGGCAAAAAGCAATCATGATATATTCATGGTGAAAACGCGAAACGGAAACAAACCCAAGTTCTCATGCAACATGGAGAGACAGAAAAGAATCGAAATTCTCACATGCAAATACAACAGCAACTTCAAACAGCCAAAGGAAGAGCAGCAGAACCAAACATGGAAAATACGGAAAGCTACATCAAAATCAAAGGACGAGTATGTGCTAACCTGATTGATGAAGAACGAGCAAGAGCTTTGGAAGACAAAGAGAAACCCAGCAGTTGACAGAAAAGGAGACGAAAAATCTTTGAGAAAGGGATAGAAAGCGACAGTTCGAAAGGAGAAGAGGAAGTTAATGAAATTCCTTCTTTTATTCTCCTCTTATAGGCGGCTAGAGAATCCAAAAATTTGGATGTCCCGAAATTCAAGGGGAAGTTATTGCATGAAAGGACACATGGGGACCACCCAACCGGTACGTGCAAAAATGGCTGCGTTACGGAAGTTTTTTCTTCTAATCTTACCAAACGGTAGAATATGGAAGAAAAGGGGCAAACTGTGAATATCAATATTCTGCGTGTCACGGTCTCAGTGGTCGCGTACAAGATAACTGTGTAGCCCTCGCTACACAGAGCAACCTGAGTAGCAGAAGACACCTTCGTAGATCTACTTTATCTTATCCCAAGAAGGGATACCTCGACGGCTAAGATGGAAAAGTAGAACCTAGTCTATAGAGAGGCAGCTCGCAAAGGGACAGAGGTAGATGACATATCCAATCAGCATTAAATGCGCAAATCTCTTATCTACACGCTTAACCAAAGAACGTGGAGAGAGATGAGGTGGCAAAGTCTGACTGGAAAAGGCTAGCGGTGAACGAAGGTACAATCTGTACTGAGGCTGGGAAGTTCCCGAAGGAACGGGGGTCAGCTGAGGTGGCAGAGTCCGACTGGAGAACTTGTGCAGTGAACGAAGGTACTATTTGTACGGAAGGTATATCAGGGGACGATGGACCCAAAGACAGCAAAGATATATCTGGAACAGAAGGGGCTATAAATACCAAGCTTCACCAACAAACGAAGGGCATTCGATATCTAGGAGAAGAAGATCTAGTCTTAAGCTTATACATCTTTAATGTTTATAACTTAAGTATTAACTTCAACTTGAGTTCTCTCTATTACTTTGGGAAGCATTTAAGATCTTTGTAACCACCACAACTTAATACAAACAATCACCCATTATCCAGTGGACGTAGACAAATGTCGAACCACGTAATCTCTTGTGTCTCATGATAACTTAGCACCATTTACATTCTTTTTGTATTCTTCGTTATTATTCTGATCTCAAACACCTTTTATTACTTAGCATTATCAGTTCAACTAAGGCATAAATACTACTTAGTATTGGATTCTCCTAGATGTATTGAAGATGCTCAATACTCTAAAGAAACAGGGATAACCCTAATGGGTATTATGATCATATGCTGTACGCTCCCATTAGCCTTGATCTACTTCCCACAATGGGGTGGAATGTTTTTTGGTCCATCAACTGCAGAAAATGCCACTGAAGAAGAATATTATGCATCTGAGTGGAATTCTAGAGAGAAAGAGGAAGGTAAACATCTGGGAAGCTTGAAATTCGCAGAGACCAGCAAAAGTGAACGAGGCAGAAAAATCGCTTCTCAACTAAGACCAACTAATGGAACCTCACCCACTACTGTCTGACAACTACCACTGGAACGTACAATATGTTTTAGTTCTATCTAAAACACCGAAAAGGCTATAAACTGTTTATGTATCCAAATCTTCCTTGTGAATACTACCATAAAGGGTAAGTATTAATAACTGTGAATAGTAGTGCACTGCTATGTTGTTATGTCAGTTATGGTATCAAGAGTGGTTTGTACTCATTTAGTTAGGTATGGTTTTTTTCTTCTTTTAGATTCCTTTAAATTTGAGTTTCTATGTTTGTGAAAACTTGAATATTAAGTTTTTATTACGCTCCTTTGTGAAATACAGAAATCCTGTTATATGTTGTTCTTCACCACATTTATCCACAGAGGAACCTCGTGTGCGTTTTTTTTTTTTTGCGTGTGTGTCTTTACAAAATAGAGATAGTTAGATACTTTCTATTCTGCATATAAACAGAACGAGGAAAAAAGAAAAGGAAGGAAAGAACAGCACATCACAGAAACATAGTATAAACATGTAAAACACATTCATATACGAGTGCTGCATGGCATTCAATCATCAGGCCCTGACAACCCAATCAATGTGACAGTTGCTTACTTGAGCTCCTCTCTTGTGTGGGGTCTATTTTTGCAATATACAACCTAATTTTCTCACATACTAACACTCAAAAGTTTCAGTGAGACTGAGTGATATAAGGTATGTCACAATCAATTAATAGTTTGGGTAATCACTAATGACATTTGAATATGTTGCTAACTAATCAGAGTAGATTGATTGATTTAACTAAGCTTGGATTAGCTTTCCAGAACTTGACATTTGATTTCTCTACCCAAAAGATGATATTTTTCCCGAATTCTCCATTTCCCTAAGTATTAACATACTTCCAACAGGGGAAAAAAATGTTGAGCATATTTAAATCCTAAAACATATATTAAATATTTTCAGTCCCACCTACATCAAATCTTAAAATCAAGCCAAGAGTAGAAATTGTTTTCATTAAGATAAATTAGACCGATACAACCCCTTTCCATGTAAATTATTGATGGCATATCTCCTCTAATAGGAAAGATGCGGAAAAGAATATGATGGACACTAAAGAAGAAATACACAGAAAAATTACAAGTATACATCGGCAAACGAAAAAATGCTAAGGTTACTTTGTGTTTTCTAACTGAAGCAGTAACGATGACTAATTCAGTTGCCTTTTTGGACAAAAGTAAGATGGCAATGATGCCCCAGGGGAAGCACCCTTTTTGCCTGGCACAGACACCAATAGCAATGATGTCTGCCTAACCCGATCCCGGTAAACAATTGAAATAAAACACAAACATATAGTAAATAAAGAAATGGGATAAGGGATGACCTCAGTAAGCTTCAGATTATAACTACCCGCCTGAGGTTCTTTATTACTTAGCCATTTGTGCTCTCCTTCCACCAGTGCAGCTCCTAACGTCCAAGAAACATCTCCAGGGCCAAAGTTAATTTCTGTGTCCCCCAAACATAATGTATCCTCAAGGAGAGATGCCAAATATGGAACTCGAAAACAGAATTGATCAGCATACTTTCTCTTTCCAGAAATTTTCTTTGAGTCAATCCACGACCCAGAACATATTTGCTCGCCTTTCTTCCAAATTTTTGTCAAATTAGCTCTTGGATTCAAATCTAACATACTGTAAACGGCAAAAAATCCAGATAAAGCATGAAACCGTGAAACTGGATGAGGGACGGATATCAAATTTGAATTTGTGCCTGCAAAGAGTCAACACAATGAACTCTAGTAAATTACCAGATTCTTAAGCAATAGAAAAAACACATCTGAACACTGTACATATAAGTTGCACAACAGATGTTTTGAGGAAACATGAAGTCTAAACAAAATGAAAGCAGAAAGCCCGTGGGTCTGAATGCACTCACTGTTAGAGGAAGACGATCGTCCTTTGCAGTTCTTACCCTTAGTTAATTGTGACCAATCAAAATTGTTCGAATGGGTTGCAGCAGCCTTAGCAATTCTCTTACACTGCTTCCAATTTGGATCCCCTATCAGAGAAAACAAGGTGGACGCGTTTCTCTGAAGTTGACCAGTTACATTGTTTGAAGTGGGGGTGTTTGGTAGGTAACAGCCATCGCAAGTATGGTTCAGAACAAATCCCAAACTCAGACACGGATGTCTGAGTTGAAGTCTGCCATCAATACTCTCTGTGAGTGAATTCTCTTCACTAAGCATGATAATTGTCCTTTCAAATGCCTCGTTTAGACCAAATCTGGGCAGTGAATATGCTAAAATTTGGTGCTGAACTGAATCAATTTTTAGCTGCAGTGAATTCTGATTGTCCGTCAGTTCTTCGATTTCCATTACAACCTGCAACGACGAACCCCCCAAATCTAGAACTCCTAAAGTGGGTAAACTGGAAGAATTGTTCAGTGTCCCCACTTTGTAGTTAAGAACAATCCAACTATAATAAGCCTCTTCCTGTCCAGTTGGTATCCTTACAGAAGTTTTCCTACGCATAAACGGGAGTTCCCTTACAATAGCCTCTGCATTTTCCAAAATCCAAGCTGCATCATGACTCGGCAATCTTCTCAGCCCAGCAGTAGCTAACAGAAAGATAGAAGTATCTTGATGTCTTTCAGAGGGAATTTGTTGTTCTGCCCAATGAAGTAGTGGTTCCAATGCAGAGTGTAGTCCGGTAAAGTTGTGAACAAACTTATCCAAACCAGGTTCAGTTTGCATGCAGTGGTATAAACAAGCAACTTTGTGGAGAGAATTATTGGTTGAATGATCAGGAAACGAGTTCAACAACACTGGATGTCCATTATCCCTTGTGCTATTTCCTAACCATTCGTACACATTTACACGGGTTCCAGTGCTTCCACAATCCAAAACGACAGTAAAGTATGATAAATGAGCTTTACCAGGTTTAAATACCAAATAAGAACATAGCATCACAAGCACAAAAACTATGACAATTATTTTGATGGAGCGTCTAGATTCAAACGGACGCAAAACCATAAGTTTGATGGAATTCACAAGATTCCTATTTTCCATTGCCAAGCGGCCAACATGAATAAGAAATTATGTTATGTCTAGATCGGGATCTAGAGATTATAATCAATGCGTAAATCTTAATTGGAAAATATATATATGTGGAGATACTAAAATGTAAGACCAGCGTACCTAAACGGAACCCGATAATTTGGAGTCTATCTTCTCTTCCCCGTCCTTAATAATCAAAACCAAATAAGAGAGAAAGGACGGAGTGAGTGATGATGAAGAAGAAGAAGTGAAGAACAGCTACACTTCCGATGGGAATAATAAATTCAATTTTTAATTCCACTTTACACGACTGGCCAGAAATCACCTTTTATCCTCCGTTCATAGTTTGTGTGCGGGAGCCAAAGTCGTTTGTATATACTAGCAGTGGAAGCTAGAACCAAAATGTATTTGTTTCACGAAAGTTTTTTTTTTTTTTTTTTTTTTGCTCCTAAAAATCAAAAAGTAATTTTTGGTTTTTGTGCTTTTAGAAATCTTACTTTTTGAGTAACATCCAAACATGCTAAATTCGAGTTTATACACTATCATATTATGCTTTCGGAAAAAGGGAAAAAAAAAAGAAAAAACTCAGTGCCCGTTATCAACACATGATTAAAAGAAGAAACCCCGTATAAGGGCTGCCGATTCCGATAGAAGGCCTTTGCCCATGATGTTAATGTTTAGTTAGTTGGTTAGGGGTTATCGCAGGCATTTAAAAATACTAAATTATCATTCAATATATGAAAATACTAAATTGCCCTCCCATCCATCAATTAAAGAAAACCTAATAAATAAAAAACCAAATCAAAGTCATAATCATATTCCGTTCATCTTCTTCAACCATAACTCTTCCTCTTTTCATTTTTCTCATCATCTTGATTAATCGGCAATCCGGAAAAACCTACTTTACGAGTGGCATGATTTATGTGAGGTGAAATTCGGAAACCCGCTTCTTATTTGTTGTTTTAATATTCGAATTAGGTAAGATTCATTCAAATTTCGTCGACATTTAGGATTGTAGATATAGTTACGGTTGGGTGTTTTTCATTTGCAAACCGTAATCCCAATTTTTGAATCTATTATGGTTGGGAAATGAAGAACTCCCAACCGTAAATTTTGAATTTTCAAATTTGCATGTGAAAATTCGGTTGGGTTTTCTACCTGTAATCATGTTGCGGTTGGCTTCGACTGAGCACATTAGTAACCGTAGATAATCTTGGAAGTTCAAATTTGTCCAAGTAGTTTGGATTTAACTGTTAGGTTTTGATATCTAAGGAACCACCCATATGACTCACGGTTGGGTTTTGCAACCGTAATTTGTTACGGTTGACTTTCAATATAGGAAACTCAACCGTAAATTTTGTTGCATCTCCAAAGTATCGCATCTACATCGAATGTAAAACCTTCTTCATTCTTTAGGTACATTGCTAACTTTCATCTCTACGTTGAATCAGTATTATTCCAATGGTTGAAGCTGGATTATCTTTGTTCAACGGGCAGAGGAAGGGAGCGGATGTGAAGAAAACGAATTAACCAAGCCTGCATCGTATACCATATGTATATTCGTTTAATGTTATACAATACTATAAATGTATAAAAATATATGTGGTCTAGTTTTCAGAGATGGACTCCCATTTATCGTATATATACATCAAAAACAGCTTAATATGTCAGCTTAAAGGTCTTGTTTACTGCAAATTGGTTTGGAAACTTGACTTGTTCCAGTTTCCATCCTACTTATTTGGTTCATGTTGTAATCAAAATTAGTTTGGATACACATATAATAAAAAAAGTCATTCATTGATTCAGTAAGTTTGCTCTAAATGCAGTTAAGAGCGTGAAAATTTTAGGGTTTTTTCTTTCTTTTTTAAAGTTTTTTCATTTTAAGAATCAAGTGACGGTATGATAGGATTACTCGCACCAATTACTAGATTGAGTATAATTTTGATCACGCTACTCAATTTCACGTTCATTTTATCTGCATCTACAATCAGGGTTCGATTTGATGAAAGTTACATTAGTAAGTATTCATATTATGATAGAAGATCAACATCCAATTAGATACATAACTTTTATAGATCTTTTTTTGTTTGTTTGTTTGAAGGAACCATAAATCTTCTCAATCTAAACATATATGTGATCCATGAAGCATTTATCGTACTCAAATCCAAGTGAATGAAATCATATTTATCTAAACTTTTCAATCCTCTCATAAACCTAGCCATGGAGAACAAAACTATGGCATTATTTTTCATAGTACTTGTACTTGTTTTTGAAGCTTTCTTTGGTTCTAAACAACGTCATACATCAGCACTATAGAATCCAATCACCGGAAAAATAAACTATCCAGAAATCGACCTAAATAATGACACAAAACAAACACTTACGGTTGATTTAAAAATCATTGAGACCAACTGTAACTTAAGAAATATAAACCGCAACTTTGTATTTCTCAAATTTAGCATAACATTTACGTCATTTTGTTACTAATAATGGTGTGGGTATGGGTTTGTTACAACTTTGGTTAGCTTCTTTGCCTATAAGACATAGAGGGTTGGGCTTATATTTCATGGCAGATACGGTTCACAATTGCTATCTGGCATCGCGTATCCAAATTCAGCCCCTTCAGACCATTATTTTGCGTAATACTTCTTTGCAAGGTCCGGATATTGGTATGCAACAACACGGCATAGATTTATTTTCCAGTGTATGTCCTTATATCAATGTTGATTTATCTGCTCCTCATCCCATGAAGTCCTTGGCAGTTAAATACTTTGATGTTTGTCATGAAGGAGATGCCGGTAAAAAAAATTATGTGTGCTCTTTGGAAATGTAACAAGTCTGAACATGCTCAGGACTTTCTCAAAGATTTACCTATTGAGAGTCTCGATCAGCGCATGGGGTCGCGGCAATTTAGTATTTTCTTGTGTTATTACTAGGGTATCCCGTTATTTTCTGACGATAGTCAATGTGCATTCTGTGATCCAAACATAGATTGTTACTGGGATCATGCCTTACATTGTTCACATGAGGTGTCCCTCAAATTTCGGCATGACCTTGTACGTGACTCTATTGCTGACATGTGTCTCCGAGCAGGCGTTCCAGCTAGGAAAGAAGTTTCCTTGGGGTTTATGGTCAATGATGGTGGTGCCTTATGGCCTGCGTATATTTTAGTTTACAATTGAGATAGTGGTCGTGACATGTGCTTAGATGTGACTAGGATTTTTCCCTTTACTGGTGGAGCGGTTCGTGCTTTTCGGCCTGGTTCAGCTTTAAGCAATGCTATTACTCACAAAATGAAGAAATACTTTGACAAAAATGTTTGGCTCAAGGTTATGGCTTTGGCACTTTGACTTTCACGAAGTTTGGTGAACTTGGTGATGACACAGTTGATTTCTTAAAGAGACTGCATAATCATTTGTCTAGGTTTGATGTTGGTGCAAAGAAATGTAATTTCTTTCTTCACATATCAGGGATTGTGATACAGAAAGGTGTTGGAGCCCAGCTTGTCGCTAGGATTCCAATCAGCTTCTTGTCTTCCGTTGATTAAAAAAAAAAAATATAATAAATAATCTAGTTGTTCTTTTTTATATCGTAGAAACCAAAAACCAAATATAGAATAATTTACGGTTGTAAAAGTAAGCACCAAAATCAACCGTAATTCAGTCTACGATTGGTTGTATTTTTCTTTGCCAACTGTAACTAGTGCAATACGAAGCAATAAATATATCCATGCACAATGAATTACGATTGGATTCTAGATAGAAAATCAAAATCTCAACCGTAACAGATTTACGGTTCGTCTAGATAAGATAAAATTTTAGCCGTAACTGGTTTACGATTGGGTTTTCCCAAATTTTAATCGGTTACAGTTGAAAGTTCATCAAATATTAGCCGTAAATGTGTCCTATGTTGGCTTCTATAGAAAAATCTAACCATAAATCGCTATGGAAATCGAAAAATTCTTGGATCTCCATCATGAGGTTTGTAATATATCTGGTTTCTATATCGTATAAAGATTCACCCACCTCAAAATTTTCACTGGAATCGCTCATTTTGGTTGAGTGAATCAAAATCTAGGTATTTCAAATAAATCTCCAAAATCTTCTTTTTCTTCCTCTTCACTTTTTCTTCCCACCAAAACTAACACTAAATCTGATTTGGTGTTCAACTAGGTATAAAAGATTCACTAATCTAATCATTAGCTAATTAGATTATTAACATTAAATAAATAAGGGTTGTTTAACCATTATAAAAATAATTAGATAAGGGGTTTTTGAAATTACTAATTGGTGACCCGTTTTTGTCTTATTATAACAACCCCACTATTGGAATCAACAGCCCCTATATGAGGTTTCTAAAATAAAGTAGAAATTATCAAATAGTCCTAGTATTAGAATAAATGTGTCTGTTTGGTCATGTTGACTTGATGCAATCGCTCTAAGGTCCTTTTTGAAAATATATTTATAGTTTGGTCTAAAAAATTATCAGTTGTCCTAGAGTGAACATTACCCATGCAAAATGACGTCATCATTTCTAATACAGTGTCAAAAATACTATTTTTTTTCTCTCTCTTCATAAAAATAAATACATAAATTTAAAAATTAAATATCTTCTAAACCATAATAAAAAAATAATAAATTGTATTTATACGAGATCTATTCAACGAGTACCATTGTTAATATATTTCGAAGCTTTTCATTTTTATGTTATCCTTTAGCTAATAATCGAATACAAAATTAACTACCATACGAGTTCATTCTACAAAATAACTACTTGGGTGAACTGCCATACTAGCTAGTTCATTCTACAAAGTAAACTGCTTGAATGAAATGTCATACAAGTTTATTCTACAAAATGAACTTCGAGGATGAACTAACATACGAATTCATTTACAAAATGAACTATTATAATGAAGTACTATTAAGAGTTCATTCTAACGTATGAAATACCTTTAGGAGTTCATTCTACAATATCAACCACCATCTCGAGTTCATTCTACAATATGTACTGACAAGGTGTCGAACTCGCAAAAATAAATTCCTTACTTCTCTTTAAACTAACTAGTAGTATACAGATAAGTAGGTTCGTTCCCAAGTTGAGCTAAAGTTGTCGATTCAATTTCTGAATATTAATGCAAATATGAGGATGAGAATGATCAAGGAATCTTTATCGGTCATGGAATGTGAATCTTATTAATATAGCTATGTTTCTGCAAGGTACCTTGTAACTAATAACCCTAGAATATTTAGTACGCTCAAATATCCCGCAATCTCATAAATTCACCGGACACGGAAGCGCTCGACTACCGGATTCTACTCATCAAGTTTCCTAGAAGTACGCTCTCTAGGCGTGACTTAAACAAATGCATTAAGTTCCATGAGATAGGCTATTCCTAATGACAAACACAAAAGCTCGATTCATCTACTAGTGTCATTCAATACATACGAATATTTAACAAAATCCCATCATCAATATTCATATAGCGCTACTTGTATTAAGAATCTCTAGACAATTACGGGTCGAAGAGGTCTTAACTAGCAATAGAAATATCAAACAACCATTCAATTTGCAACTTAAACGATTGGGAAATAATTCTTAAACATTTTTGGCACGGTAGAGAATAAACAATAACACGACAGATTGCAAGAAAACAGGCGGTTTTAAAATTCATGTCCGGACGTCAAAATCGTCCCTAATCAAGATGCTTAGCTACTGGAGTTCATGGCGAAATAACACAGCAAACAGAAAACAAGAATACAAAACCAAACAGCTGCAGGTGATGGTTGTGGTGGAATGATGTGAACTGGTAGTGGTGAACTTCGTGGCCTGGGAACAGTGGAATGATGATGGTTGCTGCTGCTGTAGTAGTTTCCTGCAGGTCTGCTGCCTTGGTGCTGTATCGCCAAACTCCCTGCTGCCTGTATGCTGGTGGTAATATGGAGTGAGCCCTTCTCAAACAGCTGATGATGGTTATGTTGCGACTGCAAGGTGAGGATGGACTGTTGGTGGTGAAGTAGTGTGTCGCGAACTGATGGTATAGGAACTGGTGGTAGGAAGATGGTGCTGTTGAGGGGATATGCAGGTGATAGTGATTATGCAGATGGATGGCGATGCAAAGGTGGTGAACTGGATGCAAAGTGAGATGCAGGTGGTAATGGGTTGGAGATGGATATGCAGGTGGATGGAGATGTATATGCAGGATGGATGGAGGTGAGGTGGTGATGCAATGGAGGTGGTGGTTCAGCGAGCAAAAGCTCGCTGAAACTAGGGTTGCGGCAGCTGAAGGGGGGTATGGGATGTTTTTTCTTCTCGCTGTAGCCTTCAGCTTTTATAACTTCCAGTTCCCTGCTTTTGTGAATAGATAACAACCCTACTTTCCTAATCTTGTACAACTCTGAACCTGACTTCTCGGGCAATCTACTCGCTTCTCAATCTATTTTCTCGGCTGAAACTTACCCTTTCTCATCTCAAACTCTAATCAAGTCTTAGCCGCTGCCTAACAACTCTCGTTAGCCAACAAAAAGAATCAGAAGATGATGGTGCAGTCGACTGCAACTCAACTGGTAGCATTCTCGCTGCCTAAACTTGGCCACTGGACCAGACCCTAGCCCAACTCCATAGATCTGCCACTCGTTAAAGCTACTGTTGCCAAGCTTTCAAAATCTCTCAAAACCCCTTATACACAGTCATCGAGCCATGGCTGCAGCAGCACCAAACCGAGACAGAACTGTTGGTGTCTCCACTGTTTGTTCGTTGCCAGAACTTTGCTCAACCATTTACAGCTCAAACTCCACTTTGATTTACCTGCCAGAACCCGAAATCTCTTCTCAAAAAGCCCCATAAGTCACGGCAAATCAGCTCCATAGTAGCCTTCTTCCACTGATCTTTGCGGCTAAATTCAACAGCCAAACTCAATTAAAACTCCACATTTCCTAAACATCCTTGTACCCAGCTCTTCCCTTATTACGGACTGCTAAAACTCAGCTCAATCTACCTCGTGCAGACATCAGAACATGGTAAATAGCCACGCAAACCATTGCAGCAGCAACCCTTGCAGACAGACTCAGCTAGAGCTTGGAAGGGTGAAGAAAAGCTCATTCAGGCCTTTAATCGAACAGCTGTTGTGCAGTTTGCAAACTGATGTGGATTATGCACTGGCTGCACCTTGAAAGCTACACAAATCAACTCCTTCCCTGCACAGTTCAATTCCATACACAAACCCATTCATTCATAAAACATTCAGACCTCAAAAACACACATTAATCTTCATCAGTCAATGGCAACAGCTTGAGTTTCTTCATGCTGTTCTCTGGCCAAAATCTCCTATGTATCATTCTTGTAATCGAATTCCTGTTCAAACCCATCTTCGAATTCTTCATAGAACTCAAAGATTGCCTTTAATCTTCTTCATTTACTCCCAAGATCAATGGAAGCATATCGGGTTCAGTTGAACTAAACCCAAAACCATATCACAGACTCGTACCAACCTTCCTTATCTTGTCCTGAGTTCGAAATCCTCTCTATTCCCTTGGTACTCAGCTATCTTGTACTAAGCTGGCAGTGAACTTGCAGCAAAGCTGGTCGTGAACTGTGAAGTAATCGACCTAGCTGCTAGTTTAAATAAGAAGGGAGGTGGCCCTGAGTAATTGGCATATTAGAGCCTTCTGTCGACGCACGCTTCGACTTCGTCAATTCCAAATTCGCCAAATAATGAATTAAGCTCTTATTTGTCTTCTTTCACGTCACATGACTCCAAAACACCTACAAAATGAAAACAAAGCATAATATACAAAAAATACAAGAAAAATAGTAAAGAAAATCATAAGAAATTGACATTCAAAAGAAGTATTTGAGGCACCTATCATGTACCACCATTTACGAGTTCATTTTACAATATGAACCACCATAATGAACACCTATTGGAGTTCATTTTACAATATGAACTACCATAATGAACACCTATTACGAGTTCATTCAACAATATGAACTAGCATAACTAATTATCCTTACGGGTTCGTTTTACAAAATGAATTATTGTATTCCTACAATATGACCTACCATTATTAGTTAATTGTACAATATGAACACCTATCGCGAGTTCATTCTACAATATGAACTATAATAATGAAGTACCATTACGACTTCATTTTTCAAAATGAACTGTTATTACGAGTTCATTCTACAAAATAAACTGCTAAAATTAACAATCATATACGAGTTCATTCTACAAAATGAACTGCTATAACTATAATGAACTATCGTACTCTAAAATATTGTTCATTCTTAGATATGAACTACCACTAGATGATTGCAGCAACAGTGGGTGGCCGACGACCGTTAAAAAAACCTGCAATCCACCTTGTTAAGTTAAAAAAAATGTTTGTAAAAAAGAGTGGTGAACAAATGTATAAGAAAATATTCCGGTATTCTGATTTTCCGGTGAGAGAAATCTTTAGGGGAAAATTTACCTCGGGTAAGAAAAAGATTTAGATGAGCTTTTAAATATTGAGATTGTTTGTTCACCCAAATATAACTCGGGTAAATTTGACTACTTGAATTTCATGGGCACACGTGAATAACCACGTGTATTTTTTATTTATTCTTTTTGAAGCATGAACGTGTATTCCTCTCTCACATTAAAAAAAAAAAGACCAAGTGTTTAACCTAAGTGTAGCTTCGCTTCTTCTCATTGTCATCTACATGAGAATTTCTTACTTTGATCCTCCTCTCTCATTCATTTTTTTTTTGTAATTTTTTTTCTTCTTTTTTCTCATTTTCAAGATTTATGTTTTACGAATTTTCTTATCATTAATTTTGTGTTTGTATGTATGAAATTCACTAAAATTTGAATGGTTGTTACATTTTTTGAATGATTTGTATAAGGAATAATGAAGAGATGATGATCCATCCAAAATTGTTTTTTAAATTCAACTTTTGTAGGTTATGCAGTTCAAATCTTCTCTAGACTCTAGAGATGTTCATTTTGAGTGATTCTAGTTAAAAGAATAATAAATTAGATTTGTGTATATTGGTGACTCACTGTGTTGAATGTGTAAGTGACCCGGTCACTGAGTCGATCTGTATCCGACCCAGATTCCATCATCTTCTTCACCCAATTCTCTGCTACTGTAAGTCTGTAACTCTGCAATTTCAGTATCTTCTTCTGCAATTGATCGAACTTTATCATGTTTCAAGCTTAAAATCAATGGGTTGAAGTATAAAAGCTTTCAGTTCGATCAAATTAACAAAATCAGCAGAGATTTTTTTCCCTTTTTGTAGTTTGGAAAATACTTGAAGGACAAATTGATCTACTCCGATCAAATTAACAGATTTTTTGATGAAGTTTGAACGTGTAATTTGTTTGTTTGATTGTAATCTACAAAAATTACTGAACAATTCTTATGATTATCTTAAATTTGAGCTTAATTTCATAAAATTGTTTTTTTGAGGAAACATTGTGACGGACAAATGCATTCTAAGTCACCATATAGAAGGCCTCCTAAAGTCGGCCGATTATACCAAAAAAAATAAAGTTCAAAACATACTACAATGGGTACTTGTTACGTAAATCTCATCAAGACCTTTCCGAATATATAAAATTTATTAATTTTCGACTTATATTCTAAGAGATTTAGTTTTAATTATTTTATTTTTTGTTTATGTTAAGAAGAGAGATAAATGAGTAGAGATAAAGTAAAGAAGGAAGAGAAAATAAAGAAGAAGATAATATAACCATATATCATGTGAAGAATTCAGAGAGAGATAAGGGTACTTTCGTATATTTTAATTTAATATTTTTGAATATATTTTTTTTTAATAGGAAAAAATATATATTAATGGAATCAGTTGCTTACATTGTCCATATCCAGTATTGTAATGATGAAATCTGGAGGATGATCATTCCATACTGAGTTTATGTTGATTCTTGCATATCTTGCAAGATCATCAGCTACTCCGTTTGCTTCTCGTTTAACATGAGAGCATTTCTAGTTGCTAAAAAAAATAAGTAAATTAAAACATTCTTGGATGACACTATTTGTGGTCCCTTTTGTTCTTCCAGAGATTCCATTAATAGCATCTACTACGTTTTTGTTATCACCTTCCAAATGCAGCACATTAATGTTACTCTCTTTAACCCATTTTATTGCTTCCAGTGCTATAATAGCTTCCCCTTGTTCCTTATCTACTCCCGATGATTTATCCCCTCTTGCCGCAGGGAATGTACCTACAGAATTACGAGTTATTAATCCCACACCTATTGGTAACTCTTTATTAATAAAAGATACATCAAAAAAAAATGATAGCAGATTCCAAAGGTGCTATCCACTTCAAGGATGCTGGTGTACTTTCCCTGATAATCTGTGTGGAAGTAATGTTTCTCTCAATATCAGAATGAAACATTTCAAAGCATGAATAAAACTATTTGGTCTGAACTGCATGTTATCGAAGATTATGGAACATTTGAGTTTCCAAATATGCCACAGAATACATCTTACAAATCTGATTTTTTTATGCACCTGTTCATCATGGAAATTATTAGATGTAAACATACTAGTTAACTAAGAGACCAAATCCATATTGCCAACTGTAGCAAGAATAATAGAATCCATACAAACCAAATCCTATGCACTACTGAACAATGCAAAAACAGATGTTGAACATCTTCTTTGCAACTACCACATAGTGGACAAAGGTCATCAATTCTTTGAACATATCTGACAATTTTTTCTCTAGTGGGAATGCATTCTTGTAGGATTTTCCATAGTAGATGGAAAATCTTAAGAGGTAAAATCATGCTCCATAATCTCTTCCATGGGAAAGTAATATATTGCTACTTATGACTCCTGATGAAGACTCATCTAATCAAATGTTGTAGGCAGACTCAACTGTTAAATTCCCATTTCTAGTACCTGTCCATCTAATTTTATCCCTTCCTATCATAGGAATTCTAATCCTACAGATCTGCTCAACAATCACTGGAGGGAAAGGAGTATTAATCATGTTCAAATCCCAGTTTTTAGTGTCTTGATCAATAAGTTGAGAAACATGCTCAACACCAGAGGACCAATTTTTTGATGGCATTAAATCCTACTCTCAGGTATCCACCTATCCTTCCATATATTAATGTCTCTTCCATTAGCAATCTACCAACAGTAGTGTTGTTTAACAATCTGCAAACCTTGATAAAAAACCCTCCATATCCAGCTTCCATTTGTATTAACTTCATCTGAAAGAGGAGAGCAGTTAGGAAAATATTTATGCATTTAATAATGACCAAGCTAAACTCCCCCTTTTGTTGGTGGACCAAACTGACTTCTTCTATCCATAGCATTTGGGAATGTTTCAAAACATCAAAAGAGAGTTTCAAGAACTTACTAAAATCTGAACTCAAGGATTAAGGTACATGTACGTACCTAGTATGCATACCACATAAATCCGAGGTTTCGGAATATGGGTAGGTACACGTACCTAGTACGCGTACTTTAAAGATTCTGAATTCGTGAATGGGCACAATACACATACCTAGTATGCGTACTGTCGGTCCCTGGTTTTACGAACTGGTCATAGTATGCGTATCACTTCGAATACCTACCCAGTACGATCACGCAGATGCTTATAGACTAGTTTCATCTAAATAGAGAAAGTTTTTGCTTGAATCTCAAGTTATATTAGCTTGAATTCTAAGCAACCTCCGGTCTTGAAAGTCTTTAAATAGAGATACGCGAACAGCTGGAAAATTCAATCCCTGACACTTTTGTGTCCTAGTTGTTTTCTAGAGTCGTCCTCTATAGATCTAGGTTTTCTCTGAGAAATATAATTAGGTCTAAAACTTAAAAACTTCAACTAGGGTGAAGCATGGTCCATCTATCTTTACCTTGATAGTTCGTGTATCCTGATCATCTTCATTATGTTATTGAGTTTTAGTAATCTCTTTCAGGAACGAGATAGATAAAAATCGCAAAGTTCTATTTGTCTCATACTTTGTGATTTCTCAAGATAAATATTTGAAAAAAACTATTCTTAAGTGATTAATTAGTTTTAAGATTGTTCTTAAGAGGTGGTTAATAATCCAGGCTTTTAGCTATCAAAACATCTGTAAGTGCAATTTTCCTGTATGTGCAGTTTTCCTCGTTAACAAAACTTATGGTATCTTGTATGTTTTCCTTTTTTGCATTATATCGTTTTATCTTTATAAATAACACAAGTAGTACGTAATCAATTCTAGTAGAAAGTCCATATTAATTGTGATCGATTACGAGACTCGTTCTTGTAGAATTCGTATCTTGAAAGATAGATAACAAGTTTCATACTTGGCAGAATTCAGATTCAATTATTTGGATACGATTAGATTAATCTTGGATATAGATTTTTGAGATCGTCCAAGTACTCTTCTAAACAATCAGGTTCACCGACTCTATTGTCTATACTTTCTGATTGTGAAGACACAGAGATATAAACTATATATACATATTGTCAAGGATCATTAAGTTGGACTAGCTACTTGCAATTATATTAGGTTTTATCCATATAGGTTGCCAAACGAAAAAGTTGGTGGTGTACTTGGTACCCTCTTCTTTTCACATACTAATTGTAATATCCTACGAGACTCGTTCTTGTAGAATTCGTATCTTGAAATATTGATAACAAGTTTCATACTTGGCAGAATTTGAATCCTCTTTATTAGGTTACAACTAGATTGATCTTGGATATTAATTTTTGATATCGTCCAAGTACTCTTCTATACAATCAGGTTCACGAACTTTATTGTCTTGACTTTTTGATTGTGAAGAGAAAGAGATATAAACTCTATATACATATTTTTCAAGGATCTTTAAGCAGGCCTACTTGCGATTGTATTAGGTTTTGTCCATACAAGTTTCCCAACGAAAAAGTTGGTGGTGTACTTGGTACCCTCTTTTTTTCAGCAGGGATACTGAAGTAACGAATGAGTTTTTACTTGATATCAACTATATGAAGTTGCGGCAGTCAATTTGTATAGTGACTTAATACTGAGAGTATTCAAAATTGAACTACGTCCCAAGGTTTTTCTCCTATGCAGTTTTTCTCGTTAACAAAATCTTGTGTATCTGTGTTATTTACTTTACTTTCGCATTATAATTATTGTTATAGTTATATATTAAAGTAAATACATTTGTACGTTAATCAACTTGGTAACAATCCTTGATTTAGTTCGTTTCGAACTATGACTATTTACCAAGTACGCCTTGCTAAGTAATCTTTTGGTTGTTATTATCTTGGTAAGGTTGTCTTTATAGGTTGATTAAGAAAAAAAATGTGATGTACTCGTTACCCTCGTCATCTCAATTGGTATCAGAGGCAGAGCATGCACTCATTGTTTGGTACGATCCAACCTATCAGGACAATGAATTTGGTGTCTCATGAACTGAGTTCAGTTAATATACCGCCAAGATTTAATGATACCAACTATCTATGGTGGAAATCTGTAATAATATCTTTCTTAATTTTATCAACAAGCTTCCATAATCATTGTCAACACTTTTTATTTGAGTGTCATTCTTGTGACAGACTTTTTTGTCCCTCACTCATCGCTTGTATGACGGGATTCAGAATCCATTTATAAACGGGCTATGTAACAATTGCTTTCTCCTTTATACCATTAAGATAATTTCCCCTTTGGATAACTTGTGAATCAACCTTTATATTTATAAAGTTATTTTTCTTTCGATTTATCCGATCTTTTATGAGAGAACTTTGCTTAGCTTTGGACAATATCAACCTCATTTATTACGGGGAATAACATTATTTGAAGCAAATTGTCCAATTCATCCATCGCCCAGAATGTAGCGTTGTGAATTTTGTTGACTTTCACATCTCTTTCTTTAATGCTAAAACTCCATTGTAAGTGACCTTTATTTTAACAATAATGGTATTGCTTAGTAACACAAGAAATGTGATATTTAATGTTACTACATCGTGGAATCACTTTTTTTTGGTCGAGATTGACGGTTTTTGTTCTTTCCATTATTTGAGGATAGGATGTTGTACCTTTGACATTGGGAAAAGTACTTTCATGGATGATTACTCTTGAGGAGATTGGTTAGATATAATTTTGATCATTGATAAAATTTACCTCTTTATAAGATAGTATTAATGACACACCAACTACTATTATGATTGATAACAATATAAAGTGGAATTTGCATAAAAATATTTATCAAATATATCACCGTAAGATTATGCATATAATACCAAGTCTAAATAAATCTGACATAATAAGATGGAAATATCTAGAGAGGTGTCAACCAAATCTACTCACAAATTCTTAACAAATTATAAGAAAAATCCAGATATTGTTAATTTCCGAAATCAAATAAGGAACTTAAGTTCCATTCTCGAAATACAAATATTTTATTAGAAACTAGTTTCTATGGTTCGCTTATGGCAAAAGAATTCACCAATACAACAAACATTCTTATCCTTATCGATGACTTTGTAATTCTGATATTTTGGAAGATAAAATTCACTTATTTATTGATTGTACTTTTGTTAAAGATGTTTGGATTACTCTTTCCTTTAACAGATTGCTAAACTATGATCATGTATATATCCGGCAACGCTTTTGATGTTGGATGAATGATAATCTTTTCAAACTAGAGTTTTCAAAAATCACTTATATTCTTTGGTCCATGTATATGAAATACAAAAATGTTTTCATTTTTAATAACATTTAGCCAGTTATAGAAATCTTATTCTCAAGATTGGAATGGATTATCTCTATCATTCTGAAGTGAGACCATTTAAACATATAGTTGATATAACAAAATTAACCGAAGTAGACACTGATGTAAATGCAGATTGGAAAATATAGTTTGATGCATCTATTTTGGATACCGATGATACAATGAGGTTTACAATATCTATTTTTGATGCCACATAATAAGATACATTAAGGCAGGATCACGTTGGCCATTTTGCCCACTATGATGAAGCCAAATATCTTTTTGGAGACTTGCAAGTGGATATAAGAGTTGGGAATTGATTCTCGCTGTATTCAGAATGACGGTCAAAATTTGGTGAAACTAATGAAACAAGATTCAAACGTTGCTAACAATCTATTTTGGAGAGCTCGAACAAATGTTAATAGTTGTAGACATTTACTTAATGTTTCATGTTCCCTTTGTTTTAAGTTCATTAACAGCAAGTTTTTGTTCTTTGTAGATACATTAATGGAAGAAACAAGCACAAAAAGGATAGTTGTTTTTTCTTCCCTTCCAATTGCGAATCTCTCCTCCGGTGATAAAACCTCTTTTTCTATTAGGATTAATCAGAGATCGAAACTTTTCTTGCCCCCTGTGACAACTCTTTCTTAATAATATTATTAGTTCCTTTTGGTAACTTAGTAATGCCAAGCATTTTTCTTGAACTAGCCCATGGTTCACAACTTCACTTATTTTCGTAGTTCATCTTAATTGACCAGGTCAAATGGTGTGTACCCGTAAATTTTATGTGCTTCGCTTCGTTTATCAGACCTTTTGTTTTGTTTTTCCCTTCCTTTTAAATAATTTTTCTTTTCTTTTATAAGCGAATCTAGCACCTACGTCGACCGCCTTTTCCTTCCGCTCTAGACGCATCGTCTCTCTCTCTGGTTTTATTATACATTCCCCCCCACCCCACCCATCCCAGAGAGGATAACATAATAAACAAATCCTCCTGGAAGAACCAAAGAGAGATACGCCCCCTTATTACATCCCCGATTCTTAAACCTACTTTGCTTCTTCTGCACTTCAATCTATATCAAATTTTAGAGAAAAACAAGATAAATCACTTTCTTGATTCCAACTCAAACCTATGCTGAGGTAAATAACATGAACGATTGGTGTATATTGTGTAATTGAGCTGAAAATTTGTAGTGTTCAAACCCTTTGTTGTTTTCTGTTTATTACTCACTTTTAGGGTTTTGCTTAGGCACATAGGTATTTGGCATTTGGTAGGTCTGGATGTTGTTATCTATATATTAGGGTACAATTAGGTCTGGGAATTGGGGTTTCTTTGATTTTTTTCTAGGTATGCAGTTTTGGTGTTGATTTCTTGTGTTTTTTTTTGTAACATTGATGTCTGTTTGGTTAATGGGTTTTGTAATTACCTGTATTGATTCGTAGAATGAAGTGTTATTGCGATGTTGTTTCAGTTTGCTACAATGCTTTACGGTATCCCTCTTTGTGTACTCGTGTTCATATTATTTCAAGTGACTTAAAATGTTTCTTGTGTCTGTAGAGTTGTGAATAAATGAATTGGCGCTTGGGGTAGCAACATTATGGCATTGATATCTCATTCCGCACAGGTATTTGAGACAACTATGACTTAAAGTGCTTAAATTAGCTATATCTTGGAGAATCGTATTACCTGCTATCTGTCTTCTTAGACGAGAGTTGATTTCTGAGATGTCTTAATTATATCTGAATGAGTAAATGATGGATTTATCGTATATCATGAGAATTCTGGACACCATCTCTTACAGCTAGTTGCATCTTAGATATCTTTAATGTGGTTTTGTCTCTCAGATGTTCAAGTTATTAATTAGAATCTTTCGTGATCCATGTTCATTGTGGAATGTAGCACGGTTCTTATGAAGCATTCCGGTCGAGACCTCTATCATGGAGCAAAGAGGTGCAGTTAAAACCAATTGTTACTCTTCGAATGGTTGAGCCATCAAATAGGAGTGCTTCATGGGAGCAGTGCAGATCATGTATAAGGTGAGAAATCTGCAGTTTTGCCTCTCTTTAATTGGTCCGTGGATGTAGTTTATTGCTGAAGTCTAGAAATCATGAAATGCAGGGCAGATCTTTGGTGTAATTTCACTTCTAGTTTTCTTACAAGTAAAACCAATACTTTTCATTTGACAATGGAATATGCAGTCTGTTCTTGGTTCCTTATTTCATGTATTACATATCCATTGACACTGCTATTTGGTAATCCATTAGTACTTGCTTGGTTGTCTCTAATCAGTCGTTAGTCTTTTGTCCCTTTGGTTTTGGTAATCCATTAGTACTTGCTTGGTTGCCCCTGCAGTGCATCTTTAACAGTTGTTAAATAAAATCATTTGGTCTTCCTATCTAAACTTATATCAGTGATTGATGTGCAAGAACACTTTAACTACCATTAACTGGAACTTCCTCTTATTTACTGGCTATTTAGTGACGCGTGCTTGCTTGCTAAGATGCAGTCCATACTCTATTTCGTTTTATTTTCCTTTGCTAAATTAATATGCTTAATATTTCCACAGCAGGAGAGAGGTGAAGCGCCTGAAGGTATTAGCTTTTAAAGGCAGTTCCCAGAATGATGAATCAGGATATAGAGCCAAGGGATCCAAAGTCCGCAGAAGCTCTGTTAAGCTCTCTGATGTGCCACATAAGGGTGAAGAAACTGTAACAGAATCTCCTGAGATACAAGACAATCCACTCTCTTGTTGTGCGGGAAAAGAAGAGACTCTAGCAAGTTCTCCGGCCATACAGAAATTATTCAAGAAATGGCTGATGATGTTGCGCACCCAATCATCAAATCAAATAAGTGATGGAGTTTTTGGCCTTGGACCACCTCAAAGTGAAAAGGCAGAAAGTCAAATCAGGAGTCAAGAGAAGGAGAATGGGAAGATATTGAAGGCGGTTGGACGCTACTTTTGGGGACTAGACGCAACAATAAAGATCCCGCTGCTTATTTTGTAAGTGCAGCATATTACCATGACACCTTTTTTCCTTTACGAGATTATTCGTGCTATTACTAGCTGGTATCTTTTCTTATTATCTTCTGTACAATTAAATCTTCTAAAATTAGTCTTTTCACTCTTAACATATTCCTGTTATTTGAATTTGTTTTGTGAATATGGCATAATTTCTTTACTTGTTGACATGTCATTTTGCAGCATCCCTTTGTACATGGCGGTAAACATAAAATACGGGGTTGAAGTCTCTAAAGAGCTAACACCACTTTGGATCTTAGGCCCTGTGATTGTTGCTCTCTATATCAAGATACTTCGGGCTATAGGCTCTATTTATGTTTTCACTTTCAAGCAGACGATCAGAATAGCTAAGAGTGTACCATCCTATTACCTTCTGGCTTACAGCTACATCTCTCAAGGAAAGCTCAAGGAAGGCCTAAGGAAGTTTTTCTGGCAACCTGTTGAAGATATGAAGAACATGAACTACAAAGAAGTATCACAAAGTAAACTAAAAGAGCTGCAAGAATGGTTAGTGGAGAGGTTCCTAGACTCCAGGGAAGCAATCTGGCCAGTATACTGTAGAACAATCAGATTCCTAAAAAGGGCTCATCTCATCTAGTTTGTATGTAAGTCGTGTTAGGGAAATGCTAGCGCATTGTGATGGGGCTTAGATTGAGAGCCCTGAATCTTATCAAGCTTCAAGAATGTTTCCAAGGATCAGCTGAACTTGAGCATCTTCTTCAACTTTTGCAATCTCTTGGTGCCTCAAATTTTAAGCTGAGAATCAGTTACCGAGGAATGTAATTTATTGGCGGATGTCGTTTTCCCCTTCTCTAGTTGTGCCCATATATTATTGTAATTTTTTAATGTACTTGTAATGTTATTTTTTGTCAATGATCTTCCTTACTGATAGGTCTTTCAACCATAAATGGAATTTATTCTCGGCCTTCAAAGCAACTCTTGTTTGTTTTTTTCTCATTTTTGATAAAGAAGGCTATTCTTGTTCAATAGGGGAAATCTTTAATGGGCATTTAAAAGTTTGGCATGTATTATGTTGTTCATTCGTAGAGTCAGATTCGGTTTGGGGTCCATGTAACAACCTAGCTGTATTAGGTTTAAGGATCTGAACTTGTACTTGGAAATACCTCCACCATTCGTCTACGGTGAAAATGGCTAAGGTGATGAAGGGATTTTGCCCACACAATTTAGTAATTTACAGCGTAGGAGTGATGGCATACATCATCACTTCGAATAAGTCAAGGTGCCAAAGATCCCATTCGCTCATCTCAAGATTGCTAACAGGGTGTACCAAATTGCTTGGGGATGTACCAATCCCTTACCAATATATATTTTGTCTATTCTGCATTTTGGCACACCCCTAAGCAATTTGGTGTCCCCTATTAGCAGCCTTGGCTCATCTGTTGTTGCTCACCTTGGGGTGAACCTCATTAGCCGGCCTCTCAGTTCACGAACTGGAAAATGCTATTTGTATCCTATTGTGATACCCCATGGGTTCGTGCATTGCTTCTTCAAACTACTTGTACTCCACATGTTCACAATTTATGATGGTGGAAATCGGACAAGTAACCCTCTTTCTCACGAGTCTTCGTAAATACCCCTAAGGAACTTCACAAATGCTTTTAAGGGTATAGCTGAAAGTTTTATTAAAAATATAATTTCTATAATCCTCTTCCACTTCTTCTCTTTTACTTTAAAAAAAACTCTCGGGAAACAATCGAGCCGCCACCATCTCCATGGATGCTACTAGTATCACCATCACCACCACAACCAACACCATTAGCACCACCACCATCATTTTCATCGCTACTATCACAACCATGCATCACCACTATTTCTCCACCTCCTAATTAATCGATTTTCCACTTGATTTAATTAAAGAAATTAAATCTAATGATGAACCAACAAAATATTAATCTCCAAAACCCAGTCTCGAGCATCATAAACATTAGATACATTTCATTTTCAAATGAATTGGTCGTCTAGCGCTGTTACGATCCATAAAAACCTTACTAGTAAGATATAATATGTTAAGCAAAAACAAACAGTCGACACGGTCTAGAAAATAAACCCTGACGATTGTAGCAACAGAGTTGTCTGTGCAATTATGTACTCATAGTTGTCATGCTTTATAATACTGAACATAACTTCTAAAACACGGGTCAATCATACGGTAAAAAGTCGGCTGGCCTGATATAAAAATGACGAATTTTTATGATCCGTACCAGGTCGTCATATTTGACATAGCAGAACCGTGCGGATTGTTCGTAACAAATTTTTGATGTACCTATAGTCGACACAATATGAAATTAATTACTATGTCGAATATTGTAACCATCAAGGTTGAAACACCGTTGACCTTGACGACACTGGGTAACAAAAAGTGAAAAAAATAAATATATTTTTTCACCATCATTTGACGAATTCAACCTGCAAAATCACTTTTTTTTTATCATATCAGATGTATGCCTGATTATTTGTAGCTCCGAATTCTTTATTTGGGTCATATTCTTCTGCATTTTACATAGTCACTTTGAGTGCAGGGAAATATGTGTGAGGATCATTCAAAAATCCATTTGCAGACCGTTTCTAAGATTAGCATATATAGATTCATCTGTATGAGTTGAAGAAGATCCCCCACTCCAGAATTATGATTAGAATCACTCATCTTACCAAATTCTCAAAAAGCTTTCCCTCTCCCAAATTTTTTTCTACCGATTCACTGTCTCAATTATTTATAACCCATATATATAAATCAACTAATTGAGGTAAGAGAAACTATGCAGTTACCCTACTTTGCTAATTGAATTTGCAGTTATCCTTACTCCATCCGATAATTATAAATTTCCCATACTTTCCGTTTTCCTTCCAAAAATTTGTTAACTTGGTGTTCGTGCAAATCGCACACGCTGACTATCCTTATAACCATTTTCTAAGCTGACATTTTTTCCCTTCACATGATAAAACACGTTTTCAATCTTGGGATCCATCTTCCAAATATTAGATCATTTCAAATGGTAATAGTTTTCCTCTGATAATCTTCATTGATAACCCTTACATGCATTAACATTTATATATAAACCATGGCATAACAAGAACCTTTTGAGTAGTACAGTCGACTATCAAGTGACCCACTTGATGCATTAGCTACATCTTAATCAAGAGAAAAATCTTGATAAAAAACCCTCTCTAAATTTCTCTCACCCCTCTAGCTCCTTCTCAAAATTTAAAAAGACCCTCACCATCATTAAAGCTTACTGCCCAGATTTGGTCCATTTTGGGCTAGATCTTAGAAGGTTCCTTTCCTTTTTCTTGTTTTCTTAGATAGCTAGTACTTTAGGTTAGATTTTTTAAAGTTTTTGTTTCAATCTCCATTTTTAAAAGATTTTATGGTGTTCTTGTAGGCGTTTTTCCCTTTTTGTTTATGTCTTTTCCTTTATGGAGATTTTCTATGCGCTCTTATGGCGTTTCTTTGTGATTTCAATGGAGATTTTCGGTGGAAGTTCAAGTGTGGTGATCAAGATTCAAGACTTTGGACATATTTTTATGAGAAGATCTCTTTTTCAAGAAAAAAAAAACCCTATCAAAATGGTTGGATTATAATCCCAAACCATTCTTTCAATCTTCGGGTTGCTTGGTACTCTTGTTGGTAGTTCGTTACTTTTCTTCAAGAATTACTCTTTGTTATTATATTTTGATTGTATTTCGATCTTTGATCTTGATGTTAGTGAAGTCCATATCATCTTTATTTTATCATGAATGAAATTTTATGAGACTTATTAAAAAAAAATCACTAAGAAAATTCATGAGTGGTTTTTGACGTGATGTGATCAACAGTTCCGAGTATAAGCTAAGTTAGGATTTTGATCAACTAAAGAAGATTTTTCATTGGTGATTATATATACCTACTGATATTAAGATCGAATAACACCAAAAAATATTAAGACCACGATGAAAATCTTAATCAATCAAAATACTTAGTTTCATGTTAAGAAAAGAAAATAAGAGTTCAACTTACGGTAATTGTTTACGGTTCCATTCATTGTAAAATTTTGGGCCATGGATCCATGCATCGTATCGTTTTAGAAAATAAAGAGAGTGTGTATTTATGTTACCATTTAGAGCAGTACTCTTTTATCTTATGTGGTTTTAATCATATCTACAGGGACTAAAATAGACATGCGTTAGCTAAGATGGACTAAAATAGACATGCGTTAGCTAAGATTGAAAATGTGTTTTCTAACACAAGTGGCAAAACGTCAATTGAGAAACTTTTTAAGGCTAATCAATCTGTGCGATTCACAAAAGCACCAACTTAACAAATATTTGGGTAGAAAATTGGAAGTAGGGGGATGCCATTGACTTATAAACTACCCAATTAAGCCCCATCTAAGCAATGTGGGACTTATGTCTCAACATCCCACCACGCTTCCATACCCAACGTCCTCATTGGCCCACTCTATCGACACTGGCCTGGCGGTAGCCTTTCCTTATGGCGGCTCCACTCGACTACCAATGTGGTGACAACTATGCCCATACATAGGTGCACCCACACCTTAATCTAGCCTATAGGTCACCCCTTATGTGGTAGGAGCAATAGTCGTGGTGGTTGGCTCTGATATCAAATGTTAAGGTACCGACCCCAACTCGTCATAAGCCCATGGATAGAACTCAACTCTAAAACCGGTCTACAAGTCGAGGATCCCATTGACTTATAAACTACCCAACTAAGCCCCATCTAAGCAATATGGGACTAAGGTCCCAACAGGGTAACTGCAAATTCGATTAGCCAGGTAGGGTAACTGCATAATTCTCATTAATTTAACTAACTAATCTTATACGTCAAATTAGTTATGATTAAGAAAGGGAAGTTTAGCCATTAATAAAGATATATGGCTAAGGGGCTTTGTATTCTACATCATAATAACTCTATTTTGTTTTATTATCTACTCCCAATCAACTTACCTATACCTCAATTCGGCGAATTTAAAGAAACCATGATTCCAATTATTCACCACATGGCTCCACTACCATCCATGTTTCTGGTATGGTTCAAAATAAAACCAGAACAAATGGAAGGTGTGCTCGAGTGTATAACCTAGTTAAAATATTATTTTTTTCCAGTAAAAAAATATTTTACTTGATACAATTACCCAACATGTTTACTTTTTCTTGTTTTTTGTTATTCTGAAAGTTGAAGGAAAATACTTAAAACTCCGAACTTGGAAGTATAATATCTAGTACAATAATACACCTTTGGGCTAATGTGCAAGTGGTGAATAAAGATATGCTCATGAAGTTGCGGTGGAAGTTAGGTACATGGAAATAAAGTTCTTGAAGATGAATGGTGAACTTATTTATTACAAGACCAACTATTCCATCTTGTCTAGTCTTAGGTGGATTCATCATATGGCCGCTGAAAATACATGATGCATTGTGAGAAATGGGAATGAAATTTATCTTTGGATTTATAATCGTAATGGTGATAATTATCTATCCATTTAGACTTGGTGTCCCAAATTCCGAAAGACTGATTAAAAATGGAAGATTACCCTTTCCTCTAGCTATTAGGTTAGTTCTGTCAAGGTCTGGTATTGATTTAACTTGTCTGGATGAACCTTCTAGATGCCAAACTGTTTAGGTGAGTTTTCATTTAAGACTGCAGCTGAAACAATAATAAATCACCATGTTTTTCTTTAGATGGTATTGAGCTTCTTTGTAGAAAAGTTGTTTAAACTTTGTTGGCTGCTCAAAATTGTAAAACCCTAAGACCTCGGTATCTTATGGCGCAGGACATGCTTAGAAACGATGTAATAAAAGGAGGCAGTGTAGTCAAAGGGTATATCCAAAAGATACATTCAATATTTGGCATGAGCCCATTTACACAACACAACACAACAACTACATGTATTTTACTACCGCTAAAGAGCTACATTGAATGCTTACCTTTTGCGGTGTGCATTGAACGTGGTCTTGTACTATAATCTATGTAATTCAAATAGGGATGTAGATTCTCCCGGTGTTCAAAGACCTTAAGTGTCCCGCCCAGGCCCACGAAGCTCATGGATCGTTATGGGTTGGCCTAACCTTGCCCATTAAAATAATAGAATGGACACACAATTAGTCAAATTCTCTTATTATTCGGTACACCACCCGGCCTAATAGTATGTTATTAATACCCGATTCAATAGCCCATTAATAATATCCAATCACCTTGCTCATAGCTAAGTTGCGACATAGTAATAATATGTTAGGCGAGAAAAAAATAAAAAAATTTAGATACATTTCACAATTAGTCAATAAGATGATCCAAAAATAAATAATTGTCAACTTTGAAGATGTTAAATTTAAGCGTGTACCAAAACGTGCCAACACGTTAGCACATAAGTTACGTCAATTTGTTATTTATGAAAATGTATCAGGATGGTGGATTGTCAATTCCCCTCTTTCACAAATTTAAGTCTGAACGAAGTAATCTAGTTAATAAAAATGCTTTTCGAAACCTATTTTTCTTTCTTTTTTTTTCCTCAAAAAATAATAATTACTAAGTGAATAAAGCTTTAGTTTTTCTTAGGTTAAAAATAATATAATATGATCGTATATTCAAGGCCCACTTGGCCGAGCCTTCCCTAGCCCAAATCACATAACAGGCTATTGGACAAGCCACGTGTATGACCGTCCCTCCCGACCCATTTTATTAAATGAGAACTAGTGACCAGATCCACCTTAGCCTTGTCCGACCCTGTATAAACCCCCAAGTTCAAATGTTTGCCATTGCTATTAGTGTAATAAGTAATATTTTGCATTGCTAATATTGGTGCTCCAAACTGACCCTTACCCAGATAGGTATTCCAATAATTGTTTGTCGTTATATTTGTACGAATGAATCTGAATCTCTTAACATATTTTGAGGGATTGTGATTTGACGAAAACCTATTTGGATTGGTTAGCTGGTATTTTCATGCTTAGGCTTGAATATGATCCATCTGCTTCATATTAAAGAGTTAAAGGAACAAGCATTATATTTAAAGATCTCTAGCTTGTGGTGAATTTGACTAGAGGTCAGAATTGTGGAAGTTAAGAAACTCTGTGATGTGCGAAGGTTGTCGAGTTGAAAACTTTAAATCAAGACCAATTTGATGATTCATAACACCGCAGTTAGATTGAAAGGGTACATGCATAGCTCATGTGATAATCTTGCACTTTTTTTAGAGTTACAATAAAATAGTCCAAAATCTTCATCCTATTAAGTGCAGGTAGGAACCTATGGATATAAATCAAGAGGATTAAAGGTCTGATTTTCATTGAAGATCTTAAGATTGGACCGATCCTAACCTACATAGGAAATCAAGGTGGAACCGATCCTAACTTATGTTGGGATTCAAGGCACAACCGGTCCTAACCTATGTTGGGAGTCAAGGTAGGACCGATCCCAATAGGCAAAACCGATTTCTCTAAGTCACGTACACTTTAGGGTTTGTGTTGGGTTTGCAAAATAAGAAAGTTCAAGATGTCGACATAATGAGTAATTTGAACATGAGCTGAAATCTTATTTATTAATTGTTCAAAGATATTCCTTGGTACTCAAGGTGAGATCCCAAACTAAAATAATATAGAATGTTTTTGAGATTTTTGAATTAATATGTTTTGTTTTACCAGCAAGCAAAACATATCTCTGGAAAGATGTATTAGTCAAGTGCTAGCTAATATCGAGTCATCCAAGAAAGATTTCGGTTATACAGTTGGACATTAGTTGGAATTAGACAAAACCGAATTTAGGTGCTTTATTGCATATCTTAAGAATATTTTTTGTTATGGAAATTCCTTAGTATCCAAACTACCTTGGTTTATCAATAATAAAGTTTGTTCTTCTTATAAACTTATCCCGATGCAGACACTTCGTTTCATAGTCACTTTGTAGCCGACTAATATTATTACTTGTAATATTATCTTTGAGAGAAGAGTAATCTAATTAGGTGAAATCTCTTACGTCCGCTAGTTTAAAGACTTCTTTGGGATCAAGAAGCGTCTACTAGTACCGTTGGTGGGAAACTAGAATTACATTATTATTTTAGTTTTCGATTATTGATTTGATTGACTAACAATTGTTAACTCTTGATTGCACCTAGTTTGATTATTCTTGAGAGCCTTCTCTTCTGACATAAGGTCACTCAAACTAGATCAAGAGATTACCGGTAGTTCTGATATGATTTTAGATATGATGTTGACTTGTGATCATCCATTGTTAACAAACTCCGCTCTGTGCATGATCGATCATAAGTTGGAATCAAGTTTGTTATTGTGCAGGTACAAAATACTATTGAAGATTTGAAGACAAAAAGATTTTTCTTATTGGTTTTGTATCTTTGTGATCTGCTTCGTACACAAACTTGATCGGATGGGATCCAATTAGATCTATTTTATCTTTTGATAGGCTTGTTATTACTAGTCGTATTTAGATCGACAAGTTATCATTTGGTGGTATTCTTCAGTATCCGAAACTGGTAGTTCTGTTTGACTTGATCTGGTTAACTTGTTAATCCAGATCTTGGAAGATCTAAACCCGACAAAGGAGTTTAATTGATTTAAACAGAAAAGCCTTTGTCACGCTCAACAACATATCTCTGATTAACTTCCTGATATAGGAGAGTGGTTACCAAACAGATTAGTCTTTTACTGTTTGGAAGATGATCGAAAGGGTTGAGTCCTTAAAGTGTTCAGAGAGGCTAAGCAACTTAAGATAGTGGACTCTATCTTAGTATTCATGTGCGTTGTCCAGATTAGTTGTAGGCGCAAGGATATTGAGGAAACTAGGTAACTAGGGGTAGTTTACTTGGTTTCAACTATAGGAAGTTGGTAGTGTCTTTGTATAACGGCTTAATTCTGAGAGTATTCAAAACTGGACTAGGTCCCGTAGTTTTTCTGCATTTGTGGTTTCCTCGTTAACTAAATCTTATTGTGTCTTTACTGTTACTTCCGCAATTATAATTATTGTTTTAGTTATAGTTAAAAGTAAATACACTGTACATTAATCACAAACACTTGGGTTGATCCCTATACTTAAGGTTCTAGTAACTATGTACCAAGTGTGTACCTTGTGGTTGTTATATTCTTGACAGTCTCTGTCTATATTAGTTCACGCAAGGTATAAGACTTATAGGTTGATATCGAAAAGATTGCGGTGTACTTGGTACCCTCGTCATTTCATATTTAAACAATAGATTGATAATACAAAGATTAGTCTTAAAACAATGGTAACTCTCGACTCTCTAAACTCTCTTACATTTACACGTGCTCTTGGCATATAAACTCACTGATATTTCACACACTCACAAGCATACATTGCACACTCTTATGCTATTAGTGGAATCCCATACCCTTAGCTTGTGTTTGTAAGGTGAACAAAACTTAGACGATTATTGTGTTCAAACATATTTTAAGAGATGTGAATTTGACTGCAGATACTCTGCGAAGTATGCAGCTAATTTACGAAATAGAAAGGTTAAGAATTTTATTGGCAACTCAGTTCTTCCCAAACGCATTGACATCCATGAAATCTCATATTTTAGATTCATTTGATGTTGCGAGTTTTTTCATCAGGGTCATATTAACTTCTTTTTATAGTATTCTTTTATAAATATCCTTTGTTGTCAATAAATTTTTTGACTTAGGAAACTAAAAAAATCCCACTGTGTTAATAATGATAATGCCAAGATAATCCAGCGGATTCAACATATTTTATTTCGGGAAGCATTCTCTCTGCTCTCTTATAGTCTTTCTACATGACAAAAAACGGAAACCCATCTTGCTCAGATCTGGTCCCTTTTGGGCCGGATCCGAGCGGGATATTCATTCAATTTACTTGCTTTCGTCTTGTTCATTGCTTTTAGCTAGGTTTTTCATTTTTTTCTCTTACCGTTTGGTGAGATTTGTCCACTCTTTTGGTGGTTTTATCTCGTCTTTTCAAGAGGTTTATCTCGATTTTAATGACCGTCTAAATTACTTGGTTGGGTTTTTAGATCACTAGTGGTGCTTTCTATTGACGAAATCTTCATTTTTTTTTGTCTCCGACGACAAAATTTTTACTTGAATCTTCATCTTTGAATTATCCAACGACGAGATCTTCAACAAAATCTTCATTAAAGATGATTTTGACGACGAAATCTTCATCACTAGCTATTAGAGATTTGAGCAAATCACTCCTGCTGTAGAAGCATATCTTTCAAAAGAAGAAAAACAAACAAAATGGTTGGAATTGAACTCCGAGAAAAACCATTACTTCTCCGATCTACTCGGATCTTATTCATACTTGTATCTGTTCTACTTCAGTAACCCTTCTTTTTCCGCTTATCGGATTTCTCGGTATTCTAATTGTACTATATGTTATTTTATATTATCTTATTTTCGATCTTAAACTTATTATAATCTGGAATTATCATTAATGACACTGCCTTGGTAGAAAATAAAGATAAAAGAAAAGGGAAATAAGATAAGAAAAGAAAATAACTAGTATTATTTGTTTATAATGCAGTAGGGAATATTTCAAGTAGAGTTAGGTTTTTGTTTGTTTCTCAAGAGAACTACAAACACAAAACCCCTCCCACAGAATAACAAAACCTGAGGTTTCTTATACTAGCGATTCAGTCATCAAGTCACAAAACCCTTCCATGGGCATCCATTAGTCTTCTTAAAAGCAAATGGTTTTTGTTCAAAATTGATTTTGAAGCAGTAGTTTTGTCTCTCGAGAATTCTACTTGGAAATTTGGTTTTCCTGAAAAATGTCAGTATCAATTGTGTCTTCTTCTATATCTCGACTTGCTTTCTCTTCTTCGAATCATCTCAGGAGAAGCTCAAAGGTATGTGTATGTTTGTATTCATGAGCAACTTCTTATCGCTTTTAACATGTTTGATATTTTGTATGATTGAATAATTGGTACAATAAGTCATTGGGTTTTTAGTATGAGTTCAAGATTTTTTCCTTATAGATGTTCTATATAAGCACCTAACCTAAGTATTGTATTTGGTAATTGTTTATTCCAGTCAAATTTGTAACCTTTTGTTCAATCTTCAGCTTACTTTGTCGTCGCTGTTATTTGATAGACAACAACATGATCAGCAACGAGTGACTAGCCTCAAAGGTATGCTTCATTTTGTATTGGATAGTACTTGTCAGTTGTAAGTTATAACTACATAAGTGTAGCATGGTTTTGTGTTTAGTCAGTTTGTTTATACCATACATTTATGATTTATGTTAAACTTTGGCAATCCTAACTATGTTGTACGATTAGCTGTATGAGTAGTATGCTCAAATTTTGTTGGTTTATATGTTATTGTACTACAAGGAGGTGAGCCAATTAAGTTTACTCATGGAAGGCACAGGGCAAAGGGAAACCTACAAAAGCAATTCATTGTGCTTGCTAGTCCTCAAGATCTTGCATTAAATAGTGAGCTCAGGACACATGCTTCAGATGAGGAAAATCTACAATTAAATGCTGAGGACAAAATTCCTGGGAGCAGTTCGGTACTCAATGTTGAAGGATCTGAAGGAAAACCAGGTTTTATTTCATTTTCTGGTCGTCCCCGTCTTAATAAGGAAGTCGAGATAATTGTCGAGCCTCCTCCCATCAAGCACCGGTCGAACTTGCTTTCTTTTATCGGTCCCACTGTCCTTGTTGCTTCCTTCATTGTTCCATCACTGTACTTGAGGAGAATTCTTTCTAGTATATTCGAGGACTCCCTTTTGACAGGTAACCATTCCTCAGTAATATTTCTATTTAATTGTTTTTCCAGAAAGTTTAAAGCACCAAGGATCTTTGATAGTGGATGTATTTTTCTTCTCATCCATTTTTCTGCTCTTTATTCGCAGATTTCCTCATACTGTTTTTCACAGAAGCTCTCTTCTACTGTGGAGTTGCTGTATTTCTTCTGCTAATTCATCATTCACATAGACCTCTTGGACTAAAATCCTCTCTTAAAAGCAATAATCGGACTCAGTTAGTGCATCGCATTTCTTCTGTTACTGCATTGGCACTCAGCCTGATAATCCCAATGGTGACAATGGGCTTGGTCTGGCCATGGACTGGTCCTGCAGCTTCGGCCACTCTTGCCCCGTTTCTAGTTGGGATTGTTGTGCAGTTTGCTTTTGAGCAGTACGCCAGATATCTCAAATCACCCTCCTGGCCTGTCATTCCCTTTATCTTTCAGGTAAAATTCCAAGTCAAGGGATACACTTTTTACCAATAATTCATAGGTACTTTCACACAAGGAAAAGAAAAGAAATTCTTGTTATCAATTAATTATACACTGATTAGTCGTGTATCAACAATTGGCATATGGTTATCTTCTGTTTCTTTCCAATGCATAGATTTCATGCCATGCATTGCTCTCGGCATTTTTGTTTCATTTGAACTTCCTATAACTTTTCTTCGTAATAAATGCAGTTCCTTAACATAGATTTGGCTCTGTCTAGAATATAGACTGTAGAAAAAAAGTTCTGCTACCCTGGGTGCATACCAAACACTACATAGTCCTTCTATAGTAAGGTCAGACGCACACTCTTAATTGAATTGGATGAGTGGTCGTATTGCTTACCCTAGAGCTCAATGCCACATGCTATACACTGACCAAGAAAACATAAAACAAAAGATATGGTCATTTTAATGTGCTTGATTGTTCTAGTGCCTCCCCCACTTCATGTCATTGTCAGTGCCTTCCTCCAACCATGTATGTTGAAAAATAGCGACCCTATTGTACTCTATCATATTTGTCAACTTTGCAGGTATATAGACTCCACCAACTTAATAGAGCAGCACAACTGGTGATAGCCCTTTCTTTCACTGTTAGAGGGGCTGAAGCAACCTCACATAACTTGGCCATAAACAGTTCTCTGGCAACGCTTCTAAATGTCCTTCAGTTCCTTGGAATTATCTGCATATGGTCACTCGCAAGCTTCCTCATGAAGTTCTTCCCTTCCTCAACTGCCATTCCTGATTCGTAAGGCTGCAAAAATACATGTGTGGCCTAGATAAGGGGGGGGGGGGGGGGGGGGGGTCTATTTTTAAAAAAAAAACCCCCCCCCCCCCCCCCCCCCCCCCCCCCCCCCCCCAATGTATGTAAAACTAACAGGATCCGGCTAGTAAATACGCCAATGCAAGAGCAATCAAGTACACTTAAATCTGGAGTGTAGTGTTCAACTGTCAATTCTGTGCATTGTTATATTCCGTTCTTAGTAGAAATTGTGGTCAAAATGGGTGCCCTAACTGGTCATGGTTCAGAACTTGATGGGATTGCCCTGCTTTTTTAAATTTTACAGAACATTTGCTCATCAAGGAGATGCATTTGTTATTGTGTTACCTTTCTTACTCTTTCCACGTTTTGCTTAGTCTTCTCAATGCTGAATGTCCGGAAATAAAGTAGACCAAGTACCTCGGAGTTAAGGTGCGCTTGATTTTTTTATTCGACCTCCTGAGGGTGCCCTTCTCCAAACCAGAAGTATTTCAACAACTCTTCTTGTATGAATCCCACCCAACAGCCTATGGGTTCTGCTACCTGATCCAATTTGTTGAGCATGGTCAAGGATTGCAAAACGGCTGTGCTTGTTGACCTTCCGCTTTTTGCCAAAAGAAAATGTAGGAAAACAGTACGGTAAAGACGGTCCAGTTATGAAACAAGAAAAAAAAAAGTAAATGCTGAAGTGTGACAATGTATACCAACAAGTGATAGGTCATAGGATTCTGAAACAAATTGGGGGATATGGTTCAGTTTGTGCTATATGTTGCCTCAGTACACAGATTCTACTGATCATATGCTTATGTCCTGCAACTTTACCAGAGTTGTTCTCACTTCTCTCTCGAAAAAGCTAGATCAAAAATGCTTATTTTTCTTTTCAAATCTTGTTTGATTTATCGAAATAAGGAAAATTACTTAACTGTTCCTTGATAAGAGACTAAATCAATTACTTTGGTAGTTTCCAATTTAGTGTTTGCTTATCAAAAACGATATGTTAGACCTCTAATTTGCTTAAACTTTTATAGATTGTATTGAGTTTTTATGAATTTAAGAGGTCCTTTGGAAATACTTGTTGTATTTTTCGTACCTTTGTCATTTCTGTGACAAAAAGGGGGAGAAATATATGAGGTACATGTGATTGATTTACAATCACTTGAGAAAGGATATATTTGCTGAAAAGTATATATCTAAACAAAAAATAGTAAAGCATTGATCAAGTGGGGAAACATATCATGCTTTGTAATATTATTACATACTACAAAATTGAATAACAAATATGTTCGGATCGAATATATACCTAGCTTACCTTTATGGGGAGTAAAGTTTTTGTTACTCAAATGCTTCAACAACGACATTTATTTTTGAATATTTCTAGGACATTATGTTGTTGAAAACTGAAATCAAGCGCACGAAGATATAGTTAAGAGATTGTTAAATATTGCATCTGTTAGAGCATTGCTCGGTTGAACTCACAAGTGTTGCTATCTCAAGCTTGTTGTCAAATTTAGTAGTCAAAACTATATCTTGATTTCTAGCCTACAATTAGTTAATTCTCGGATTAGGATAGAAGTGTAGTTGAGAAACGAACATTACGGCAATTATCATTGCGTTCTACCGTTTGAAGGCGAAGATCAACCGAAGCTTTTGAAAAACTTCTTCAACAAAAGGTAAGTGAAGACTGAACCACCTTCTCAAGTTATATTAATCTTTCTATCTATGAGACGTTGTAGCATAACTAATTAGACTATCGTAAGCCTAACAAGAATTTCGAGGAAAGTTTATCTTGTAATTAGTCCTCGAAATATATGACTAAGCTTAATGAACATTTGTTCATACTTGATGAATTTCGATTAAGGACAATTTATTATTCGTAATCTAAATCATGATTCAAGATTATCATTCGAAAATAACATGGAACAATGATATGTGTCATTGATGTTATTTGGGAATGTTTCGAATTGATTTAGAGAGAAATATAGAACTACTGTAAATTCGGATATAAGACAGTATACATACCAGTCTTACAAACTGTTAAGGTTTGAAGCCGTAATACATGTACTCAGTACACGTATCAAAGCAGTTATATGTCGACAACAGCTTTGGTATGTATACCAGTATGCATACCTTAAAAAGTCTGTGAACTCGTGAAACCGGATCAGTACGCATACCCGTATGCATACTAGAAAAGAACTGTTGGTCCCGGAACCGGTTTAGTATCCATACCGGTACGCATACCATAAAAGTTATGTGAGCTCCGGAACTCGGTTATGTTTTAATGGTATCCATACCAGTACGCATACCGAAAAAGTTCTGTGAACTCCGGAACTCGGTTATGTCTTAAGGTATACATACCTGTACACGTACCATGACATAACTGTTCACGAACAGGTTAAGTATATGTACCCAGTACACCTACATACCATGTCGATTAAATTCATATGCACATAAAATTATTTCTCCGATATAATTAACATTTGAATAATCTCTAAAAACACTATAGACATATTTGATCACATAAGTGTGATTCTAGTTAAGTCTTAAGTGTTATATGAAAATGCTCAAGCTTATAGTTCATTTGGCTAGTTTCGACTAACCATTCATGAGCGTGGTCTTTGTACATGGTTCAGTCACGCTTCATCCTAACCAGAGTGTATATCTTGTTATGTAATCAGTTTCAAAGATTCATCTAACGGTGGATATTGTTTGCTTGATTCCAAAGCTATGTTAGTTAAAACCTAAAGCAACCTATGCTTTGAATGTCTATAAAAGGGGAATCTCAAGCAACTGGGATCTTTGAATCCCGACACTACTTTTTGGTGTGTCCTAGTTGTTACTAGAGTCGTCCTCTTCGTAAAACCTTTTAGAGTTTAACGACTAGAAAGACTTCATAGGGATTCATGAATCCAGGTCCAGCTATTGTTTATCTTGATAGTTCGAGTATCCTGATCTTGTTCGATTGTTGAGCTGCTCACTTGAACAAGATAGATAGACATCTTCAAAGTTCTCTTCGTCTCAGACTTTGTTGATTCCAGAAGTTTAATACTTGTGAGGTGAATAATAATCTAGGCTGCACTTCGGGTAGCATAAGTACGGATTTTTATGTTAGCTAGACTTTGTCTATTGCTATCGATTTCCAGTCTCACCTTGATCTACGATCAAAAAGGAAATCACACATATAGGCTTATCCGTGGGAGGCAAATTGGTTTAAAGTCTTCAATTGAGTTGAAGCAACTCTTAGGATGTAAAGGACGTCAACTAAGGGAATCAATTGCGCGGAGTCCTGTTGGGATTCAAGAGGCGTAAGGAGTGCGGCTGTAACTGAATTACTATGAGGGTTTAATTCGGTCTCAATTACATTCCAGTCCGAAGTTAATTGGTAGTAGGCTAGTGTCTGTAGTGGCTTAATACAGTTTGGTGTTCAATCTGGACTAGGTCCCAGGTTTTTTCTGCATTTGCGATTTCCTTGTTAAAAAAACTTCCGGTGTCTGTGTTATTTATTTTTCCGCATTATACTATTTATCTTTATAATTGAAATATTACAGGTTGTACATAAATTCAATCAAGTAGATACATCCACCCTTGTTTGTTGGAACCGACTTGATTGATTACTTGGAAATTGATCTTTGGAATCACCCAAGTAATCTCACACGCAAATCAGGTTCACGGACTTGTCTCTATAAACTTTCTGATTGTGAGAGAAAGAGATATGACTCTGAATATCATTCCTTGATTGAGATTCATTAAGTTGAACTCTCAGAATTGTATTTAAGTTTGTCCATACTATTTCCTATGAAAAAGTTGGTGGTGTATTTTGGTACCCCAGTGTTTTCAGCATCTTTGTCATTTGATTCGTGTATTTTCCATATGTAAAGTGTTTTGTCACTAAAATTGACAAACAGGGAGATTTTTAGAGCATTGCTTGGTGATCTCACCAAGCGTTGGTATGTCAAGTTTACTTGTCATATTTGAGTTCTAAAATCGAAGCTGCTTGATTTGATTACTAGAGTCAACTTCCTTAGGTTAAACTAGGAACATAAAAATGTTGAAACTCGCTCTCGTTACTCATGTCCAGTATTAATGACTTGGTCATTATACTATGATCACAAGTCGTTTTATACAAACTTGACTATATGAAGTTACAAAGTATATTTTATCTATAGGTTTCGTAAGTTGATGTTACACTAATTGGTTACTTATTACTATTTAGTGAGTTCGACTTCCGGAATGAATTCAACTCTTGGGATTACATATGAAAGAATATCATATATGTAATCTAAGGAAGTAGAATGGAAAAAATACGTTTTGTAGTCAAAAGAGAATTTAGGACTGATCCCAAGACCAATCTAAATATATAGGACCGATCCCATGGCCAATCTCAGGTGCAGGACTTGTCCCTGACCGATCCTGTTTAGATTTTAATATGTATTTATATTTTCGATATGTTAGGTGATCTTAATGTTTGAACAAACATCGAGGGCCCCGTGTTTTCAATCCGCAACTTGAATACCAATTTTAAGTGTGAATTTAAAAGCCTAAAAGTTATTGTAGTTCTTCAAATTCTTCACTGCTTCCTTGATTTTTCCACTCTACCAAAACCCGAAGCGATTACATATTAAGAAGAGCCTAAAATCCAAAGCAAAAACAACATAACAAATTTAAAACTAAAAAAAGAGGACATGCCAACTAGAGGAAACATTGTCTCAAAACAAAAGCACATTGCAGATCACAAAGAATAACATGGAAAAAAAAAAAATCACGTTACACTTCCTCTATGTTAAGGTGTTTATAATTATGCGCAAGAAAATTGAGCATATCATGCCGATCAAGAACGAAAACTTGTTCCCTTCGCATAGACAGACTCAATAAGACTAGTTGCTGAAATCTTTTTAGGACCGTTTAAAGTTTTTGAAAAACTTTTCATATTTGAGTTTAGGGTGCCGATCTGGAAAAAAGTAAACCTAGTTTTGGATTTTGAGCTTGCGCTTCTAATTGATCCAAAAATTGGTTCAGACGAAGACGACTTAAAGCTACTTACCTCAACTTCAGATGTAGCAACCTCTTCCTCCTCTTCAAAACCATAAAATTTGCTATGTGTTGCAACTCGAGCAAGTTTCTAGGGAAGCGACACATAGTTGAAAACTTTATATACTAAGAAATTTTTATCAACTCCCACAAATTCCACCATAACAACATTACTCTTCCTGTTATCCACAACACAGTCTTCAGCAAAATCCTTCATTTTAGCCACCACGTATGGTATCATGATACGCGTGATTCATACAACAAATTAATTCATTTATCTTGTATTGTACTAATGAATAATATAGCAGTAAATAGGATTTGTTTCCATGAAAAGCAAGGAGTTTTAGTTGGCAGATGTCACCAAAGGGGTTTTTATTCAAGTTTTAAAATAGAACAAATAAGAAATCAACTAAAATTTGAGTTGTAAGCAATTGAGAGAAATATGATGTAGGAATCCTTCTTCTTTACAAAACAGTCATCAAAATTTTGGGTATGCCTAGCTATCCCCAAAATTCCTTGTATCATTAGACAGCAAGTTCTCTTAGTCTCTATAATTTATCCGTCTGAGCCACCAAGAAGTACGCTCTCAAGGTGTAACTCAGTCGAGTGCCTTGGGGTTTATGAATTTAGGTTTGATCCTAGCACTTAAAGTCAGTTTGCTAGGTTCACTTACTAGTACTATTTTTACTTACGATTACTCCAAAAAATCCCTAGGCGAGGTCTCGCAATTTCAACTTGTGCATGAGTTACTAGCATTAGATTCACTAATAAATTAATTAATTTAGTTGGCCACTAAATAATTTATCAATCAATCATAACATTAATTACTGTGAAAAAATGATAATCATATGAATAATTCAAAATAGATTTATATACTAAATTAAGTCATGTATTAGAACTTAGCATTCATCCTCAATCACTAAGTATTGTTTAGTTACTCATGGGATTATCAAAACCCATGAGATACATATGATAAAATTAAAAGGAAATTGTTACGGTGTTGAGAATCGCTCCAAAACGCTAGGTTTCTCCTCTTGCGTTGTTGATCTCCCCAAATACTTGCAAAGTAGTACCGAAAGGTTCTTTATTAATATCTTGGAGGTCTCTTTATTAATAAGTAAGATTTGATGACTCACCATATAAATCCTGGGTGAACTGTTTCTTTTTGTCAACAAAAGGATGTTCTTCGCCTTGTTGAGAAGTATATTCCATATTCTCCTCATCATCGGGATATGCATTGAAGAATGGAATTGTATTCCAATCAACAACATCTTGTTTTTGTTCATCCTCATGAAAGAAAATCGAGTCTTCAACATCGTTTTTTTCACTACTATTTTCTTCTATAAGTGGGCATGGTTTAGATAGGGATTTCAAATAACGTTCTACCTCTTCCAGAATCGCCTTCTTTAATTTGATTAGATATTCACATCTCGGATCTCATCTTGGTGACAACTTATTAACCCGAACTCATCGTCTTAGAAACATCATATTAGCCCTAGAATCGACTTTGCTCTGATACCAACTGAATGCAGATTGATATTATAAAATATGATAATTGTCGCAACGAAATACAAATTGATAAGTAACAAAAAAATGAGGGTAGAAATGAATAGAAATGAGTTGATCTTCAAGAAGATATCCTAAAATCTATGGGTATATCTAGACCTCGTTAATTCGACTATAGATATGGTTTATCTGGACCTCGTTAATTCACTAAAATAACGACTATAAATGTAAGATTAATATTTCAGACCTCGGGGTAAGACCCCACTATGAATAAAAATCAAAATCAATTAACTAAACAAGTTTAATGAGAATAAAATAATTTTAATAATCAGAGGAGTCCACTAATTTTCATTTTTGGAGCTCCTTGTATAGATAACTCCTCCTAAGCAAACCCTGAACTTAACAAAAATATAAAAAACTTATTTCCTAAGGTATCTACTACCTTTAGGCAACTTTCCTAACTTATTAAAACTCTTAAGATAAACTTCTAGACTATCATAAAATTACCCTAATTAATAAATCAGAAAATTAATTATTTTTCAATTAAAATTCATTAATACAATAAAAATAATAATAGGAAAATAATAGATTTAAGATGCATCAGGTACACGTACTTACCCTGTCGAATATTTTCAGATGCATCAGAATTATTTCTATGAGATAATCGACATTTGAATAACTCTCTAAAAACACTATCTAGCATGATTGATCACATTTGTGACTCAAGATTAAAGTCTTAAAGTGTTATATGAAAATGTTTAATCTTATTCAATTGGCTAGTTTCGGCTAACCTTCATGAACATATCATAGTACACGGTTCGGTTACGGTTCATCCTAACCAGAGTGTTGTTTTGGGGTAAAAACTGATTCTGCTAGTTTTTGGTAAATTTGGGTGTGTTGATGAGAAACGAATTCAAACCCTGAACAAATGTACTGCACATGAGTACTTTTATATTCGAGAGATCAATCTGTAAGACTCTGGCCTAAACCAAGAAATGGCCGTTCCAGATTCAATTCGGTCATAAAGTGAAGGAGAAGGGTTGATCTTGGGGAGGGAAGCGAAGAAGGTGTTTAAGATAAGAATGTTTAATTATGAAGGTGTGGCTGTCTTATGACTTGTATCATAATATAGTTTCTGGCTACTTGTGTTGATAACACTTCCGTTGTGTTGAAATAGGTTGAAATCCTATTTTTACAAGTCATGTTCGAAAGCACCCAGATCTCGTAGGAAGTGGAGGAAGTTAGGTAGTGGAGAAGTGGGGTTGTGCAAAAGGTGGTGATCATCACGTTTCCATGATAATGGAAGACTGGTCACCCTTTCACCCACTACTCTCATTGCTGTTAACCGTCCATCCTTTCCTGACACTTTCTCGTAATGGGCGCGTTGCACGCCACACGCTGTAAATCGCCAGACCAATACCCCAGTGAGCATCCCCCAGTTTGTGACATGTTTGATGCCTCGAGTAAATGGGTCAAGTCGTGAGACTTGCCGCTAAAAGCAGCACATAGTGCTTTTAGGTCAAATAACAAAATTATTTGTGGAATCAATATTTATAAAACATCGTTTATAATCGATGTATATAAAGCATCGCTTTTAAACAAGCAGCTGAAAATAATCGATGTTCATGAAGCATCATTGTTTCCGAGCCCGTCTAAGTTAGTCGCGGAGTTTAGTGTCTTAAAAGGAGCGTGATCGCCCTCTTTCAGGGAGTCGGTAGGAGCTACGCACGCATCCCAGTGGGTGGCCGGTCAGGCCCTATAGGAGAGTGGCGACTGGTAGCCATTCTAAAATCCTATTGTTCGATCCAGGTTAGATCTGGACTGCTTAAATTGGCTAGCCAAGTTGAGTGACTGAGACGATTTGCGGCAGTTAATGACTGCTGTTAATCATACAAGTAGCGCGAATGACCACTTTTGAGTGATCGTTTGGGAACCCTATGAACGAGCCATGACTTGGCCGATCGTTCCCTGTGAAAGAGGGATGGCCGATGATCGCGGAATCACCCTGTCGGTCTCCTGAAAATGAATCTAGACCATCCGACTAGGCTAGCGAAGTTGGATGGACAAGATGATTTGCGGCAATTTCTTACTGCCGTTGATTCAAATTAGGGTTTAGAAGCCGTGGGAAGGTCGATCGACCAGGGATGGAGCTAGGTCGCCGGTGAACACGCCAGCACCTCTTTGATCATTCGAAGGAATATCTAGACCGTCCAACTAGGCTAGCTAAGTTGGGCGGATGTGATGAATTTGAGACCGTTATGGTCGGTCTTAGCTCGTTTGAGCTTTCTTTCAACAACGCGATCACCCTGGTTCTCGGTAACGATCAGGGTTGTTGCGGGTGAATTAAAGGGATTCCGATCGGCAGGGATGCTAGTGGGCCCGCCAGTGGACATTATGGAGGTTGCTTAGTTTCGCTGGGAAGAGGCTAAGCTTATTGAATTGTCTGGCCAAATCGTGTGGCTGTGATTGCTCCTTAAGACTGTCATGGACAGTCTAGGTTTCCTTAAGGAATTTAAGCGCGTCGATCGTGCTAACTTTTAATTAAAAGCGCGTTGACATGAAAATCTCTTTATCAGAGAGTGTTGCAACCTGTTTAGTGTTTTCATGCAGATCTCAATATTTACACTTCGGGAGATTCATGCTACTCCGCTGCGAGTGAACATTAATCGTCATGTCATGCCAGTATTGAGAGTTCAGCTGGGGAACATAGCATAGGAAAATACTAGGCAGGCAATGCATTATTGAATAATGCTGGTGGAAAATAAAATTCATAGAAAATTTGGGATTGTTGCTATATGCACCATTCTGAGTTAATTATATATATATATATAGATAGATAATTGCTCAATACATCTGTGAGCGAAGAGGTTTATGCACTCATCACTTTCAGATGGCTTTTGTTCCTTTGCAGGATGACAATGTATTAAATACAGGGTTTTACGATTTTACCCTTGAACTAAAAACCACCATCAACATTAAGTCCCCTGCTTAGTACGTAATAGTGACATTGTTGCGGGGTAAGCACTAGATGGTGACAGTCAATAGATAAAATGAGCAAGTTAAGTTGAATAAACATTACCAGGGAAGTGACGGTTGTCTGATAGCCTGATCACGATTGTATCTTTCGGGTACGCTGATTTCAGTCTGGTCACACCAGCGAGCATGCTCTGCCAGTAAGCTTTGCTGGAATGAAAGCATTCTCCTTTGACTATCTAACGGTCTTCTCTCGGCTTTAATTAGGGTTTCAATACGATTTGGTCGGCATTGAATCCCCGTCTATCGGATAAATCTTGTTGTAGCCGTTCAGCATATGCTTCCCCTTAGGGTTTCTGTAGGGTATATTCATATACAGGTGAAACTAAAACGTTCTTCTCATTTCGGAATAGAGACTCCCCTGCTGAATCCATATCTTTCCATCATGTCAAACAGGAGTGGATCCTCTTCGACTCAGCCAGACTCTTCTACCAAACGCAGGTGGCTTGTATCCAAAGTATGACTTTGATTATCTCCTGATTTTGAAGTGGTAATTCTTCCTTTTCTTTTTTAACGTCTAACATCATTTTTCAGAGTGGACGAATCCCTGGGTCCCGTGACGAGTCCCCTTTCCGGATCCTCCGAGTCAAGAAGATCATACCGGTATGCCTTTCACTGGTGAATAATCTTTTATTTGTCATGATTGTAGGTGAAAAATTTCTTGTTGTTGTAGAGGTACCCTGCTGGAACATGTGTAATGGTGGTTGATGATGATGATATGGCCACTCCACTTCCTTCAAGCTCAGTCACACCTTCTGCTGCATACCTGGAAGACGCTAATTTGGGTATCTCCTCATACAAGTATCCCAATGCAGGCTTGCCATTTGATATTCACATAAAGTGTTTATCTTCTAGTTACCGAACTGTTGGTAAGTTCTTAGTAAGGAAGGAGTTTGTCCCTTTATACACAAAAATATGGAGAAGGTACGACCACATTGCTACTAGGAATATGGTGCGACATTGTTCGTCTGCTTTGGTCACTACGGTGAACTGCCTTCTACCCATGGTTGCAGAGATGGAAGATACATCCATTCGTGATGTTGCTGAATCAACTGTTGAAAAGTGGGAAAACATGTTATCTACCTGCGAATCCATGGAGTTCAACGTGATCTGGTTACGGCAGCGCCTCGACATCATCAAAGTTGATCGAGCTAGCATCATTGCCAATGTCGTTCCAGATACGAAAGCTATCTTGGAGGAGGAGAAGGCTTTGGCCGCGGAATCCGAGAAAGTGGAGCAGGCGATCCAAGACTTGAAGAGTAGGACTGAAAGGTATCGGGATAGGCTGAAAATGATGCTTTCAAGGGACTACAACTTGTTGGACGACCTTTTCTGATCCGTACTTGTATTTTATTGTTTTGAATAAGTGGGTGCGAGAATGTTTGATCATTCTTATTTTTTCTTGGGTTTTAAACACTATTTTGGAAAATGAATTGCATTGGGTTTTTGTAAGTAAATGGAGTTTACATTAACCTGCTTTTACCAATGAAAACTTTGATAATTCAAATATGAGAGGAATGAAGAGTGCCTGATTGAACGTGTCATGAGATGACGAGGGATGGAATAATGGTCAGGCGTAATATGCCTTGAGCCATTTTCCATTGATGACCGCTTCCAATTTTCCTTCATCCTCTTTGACAATCTTGTAGTACCCACTGCTATATGCTTTGGTGATCACGTAAGGACCTTCCCATTTTGGAGAAAACTTTGGCGCGGACATGTCTTGCTGAATGTGCTTAGCAATCTTTAATACCAGATCTCCTATTTGAAAAACTCGAGGTTGTACGGCTTTATCATATGCTTTGGAGATCCTTTTTATGTATGCTTGAGCATGCTCTTCCGCTTTAATTCTCCTGGAGTCCAGAGTATCTAACTCTGCTATTCTGGAACTCGATGCTTCGGCCCCATTCCATTGAAATCCACTTGCTGCTGCAATCCTAGCCGACGGGATTTTAATCTCTGCTGGGAGAATTGCATCTGCGCCATAAACAAGTGAATAGGGAGAAATGCCGGTAGCGCTCCTTGGTGCCGTCCGATATGCCCATAGTGCCATAGGCAGTTGTTCGTGCCACGTCCTGGGATTGTCATGCACTGTTCGACTGAGAATTCGAATCAGAGTCCTTTCGGCTTGCCCATTCCCTTGAGGATAGTAAGGAGTGGAGAAGACCTGCTTAACTCCACATTCTTCAATCAATTCATGTACTTGTTTGTTAGCGAAGGGAGTACCGTTATCAGTAATGATGTGCTTAGGTACACCAAACCGGCAAATGATGTATTCCTTAATGAATGTTGCGATTGTTACTCCAGTGGTTCCTCGAAGGGGAATATCTTCAACCCATTTGGTAAAGTATTCCGTCACTGTTATGATGTACTCGTGCTATTTCGATGATGGCGGATTGATTTTCCCAATAATATCAAGTCCCCAGCTGTAGAAAAGCCACAGGCTACTTACCGAATGAAGGGGAGTACAAGGCGTGTGGATGAGATTCCCGTGAATCTGACATTCATGGCACTTCTGAACAAATGTCGCTGCATCATCCTCCATAGTTGGCCAGTAATACTTTTCGTGCAATTGAAGGAATAACTTCTTATTCCCTTGGTGTTCACCTTCATGTGTTTCCTTTAGCATAGTCGGGATTTCAGACTTTGTCAAACATTGTAGCAGGTCGCCTCCAAAGCTTTTGCGGTATAGGATTCCGTCATGAAACACGAATCTTTTGGCCCTTTGCTTCATCTTTGCTTCATCCTTCTTGTTAGCCGGCGACACACGTCGCGGAGATAGTTGACGTATGGCTCTCGCCAGTCCCCAGCATATCCAACGTTAAGAACTTCCAATTGATGTGGTGGCGCTTGACAATTTGAGAAGGACCCTTGGAGCGCTCGGGCTTGGGTCTCCATATACGGCCAGTAGTAGCCAAGGCGTTGAAGACGTCGGTAAAGAGTCACCACTAACGTTTGTCCACAGACCTCACCATGAATGTGGTTAAGTTTCAGCTGTGCTTCTTCGTCTCCAAGACATCTTGACAGAGACCTATCTGGATTCCGATGGTATAATACTCTATAAAGCATGAAGAAGTTTTGCAGGTTTTTGAGACTAACCTTCCGTTGGGAAAGCGAACTGTTAAGATCTTGAATAATCAGAGTTCTCCAGTTGTTGGCTTTAGTATTTTTGGACTGCGAAAGCCATGTTGACGCCACATTCCGCCTCCTCACGATCAAGGTATCTTCCAAACCTTCGAATTACAGCTTCGAGGCTAACGTAGCTAGGCAATCGGCGTGTTTGTTGTTATTGCGGCCAATATGGATTATGGTCGCATCAGCAAAGTAGTTCAATAGCTTTTGCGCCTCAGATCTATGAGGGGATAGTGTTACCTCTTTGAGTGAGTATACTCCATTCATCTGATTGACCAATAGCTTAGAGTCGCCCCTTACTTCTAGGTGTGTAGCTCCTGCTTGCTTGGCTAGTGACAACCCTATGAGGAAAGCTTCATATTCTGCTGAATTATTGGTGCACTGAAAGTCCAGCTTGAAAGAATGCGAAAAGACTTCACCAGTTGGAGACACTAGAACTACGCCCGCTCCTCCAGTATTACTGCTAGGGGTAGCAGAACCGTCGAAATACAATAGCCACGTTTCCTCTTTGACAAAAGAGATTTCTTGGAATTCCTCAGGAAGGTCTTCATGTAGCGCGGTGGTACCTTCCCCTGGGAATGCTGCTAGTAGATCTGCTACTGCTTGGCCGTTAATAGCTCTCGGAGGAGTGCACGTTATGTCGATCTCTGACATTTGGAGTAACCATTTGGCCGTCCGGCCTATCAAGGACGACTTTAAGAGTAAGAATTTGACAGGATCAGCTCTAGCTATTAGCACCACTTTATTCGACAGCAGATAATGTTTGAATTTCTGAATAGCCTGAACTAGGGCTAGACATTCCTTTTCTGCCTTAGGATACATGAGTTCAACATCCCTCAAAGTACGACTGAAGTAGTATATAGGGTGTTCAATCCCTTCATCATCTTCTTGATCAAGGAGGGCCCCAACTACATCATCGCTAGAAGCAGTGTAGAGGCATAACGGTCTTCCTTGTATGGGAGATTTCATAACGGCTGGTGCTGACAATATTTGCTGGATCTTATGAAACGCTTTTTGTTGCTTCGTGGTCCAAATGAAGCTTGCTCCCTTTTTCAGCAAGGAGGTGAATGAAGCGACAAGCTGAGCCAAACCAGGTATAAAACTGCCGAATGTAGTTTACCTTGCCCATGAAGCTCTGGAGTTCTTTCACAGTTCGCGGAGGAGGCATCGTGAGGATAGCTTGAGTCTTAGACGGATCTAATTTGATTCCTTCAACAGTTACTTGAAATCCAAGAAATTTGCCAGAAGAGACCCCAAAAGCACATTTCAAAGGGTTCATCTTCAGTTTATATTCACAGTATCTTTCGAACACTTGCCGCAAAACGTATGTGTGGGCCGCTCGAGTTTTTGTTTTTACTACTATGTCATCTACATAATCTTCAACTTGTTTGTGCATCATGTCATGGAAAATCGCAGTCATGGCGCATTGGTAGGTAGCACCAACATTTTTCAAACCAAAAGGCATCACAGTATAATAAAAGTTTCTGAGAGGGGTTAAAAAAGCTGTCTTACTTGCGTCATGCTCATACATCTTTATCTGGATATAGCCGCTGTACCCATCCATGAAGTAGAACATGCCATGTCCGCTGGTAGCGTCTACTAGCATGTCGATGTTAGGAAGGGGAAAATCATCCTTAGGGCAGCATTTGTTCAGATCTCTGAAATCAACACAACACCTAATTTGACCGCTCTTCTTCTTTACGGGAACCACGTTGGCTAACCAGGTAGGATGGTGAATGGGATTGATGAAGCCAGCAGCTAATTGCTTCTGAATCGCAGTCTTGACTTGTTCCTTTACATCGTGTCTGAACTTCCTTGGAGATTGTTTGACTGGCTTAGATCCAGGTATTATATGTAGATGATGAGTGACCAGTTTTTCATCCAAGCCGGGCATTTCCTCATATGTCCATGCGAATATGTCTTGATACTCCTTAAGAAGATTCACAAGTTTTGTGCGTTCATCTGCACATAGAGCCGAACTGATGGAGATATGCCTTGGAGTCTTCACTCCCGATGTTGACGATTTCGAGTTCATCTGTTGTGGAGTCGGTGCCATCCTGCAACTGCCGTGGAGCATCTGGTACTTCTTCTTGCGGCTTGTTGTTATTGTTGCATTCCATTAGGCGGAGAGACTGGGAAACATCCCCCCTGTTAATTGCTAACAGCGACGCCGGTATACAGATTTCCTTTTCTGGTCACAAGTCGCCACAAAATTCCGTTCTCTCTTGGTATGAGGACGAGCTAAGCTTTTGCTTGATGAAGAAGGATTAACGTGTCCTGTCAGCAGAGGCGTGCCGCGAGACCTGGTCTCTCTGTTCAGCGATTAAAGCCGGTCCTTCTCCTCGATCGATGCCCATGTGGGGAGTGGAGTGCAGTAAACCTTGTTTGATGAATCTCGTGAATTTTCCTTTGGTTCAAACAGTTTCACGCCACAAATTGGTGCATAAGGAGATAATGATGCTGGGATGCAAAAAACTTCTTCATTCAGCATAGTTTTCAGGCATTGGTGATATGTTGAGGGGATGATCTTATTATCATGAAGCCATGGTCTTCCCAGTATCATATGGTAGTTTGGCTCATTCTCTATTACTTCGAATTTTACCTTCGACTGGACAGGTCCTACTGATACATTCAAATTGATGTACCCGTATGTGTTGGTTTGGTTTCCTTCGAAATCTGTCATCATGGTAGGCTTCCGCATGACTTTGTTTGGCCGAACCTTGGCCGTCTTGAGAGTTTTAAGCGTAATAACATTTGAGGACGCTCCCGTATCGATGAGAGCCCTTTTGAATTCTGAATCTTTGATGCGTGCGGTAACATGCAGAGCTCTGTTATGGCCCTCCTCTGACATCATGTCGTCTTCAGTAAATGTAACATTGTTCACGGACATCTCTGGTGTTTTAAAGATTTCTGGATGCGAAGGAGCCAAACGCGTATCCAGAGCTATTTGATTAATTGCAACGAATGTCTCCGCTCGCTGATCCTTTGAGAGGTGTAGGAGTTCACATAAACTTTCTACTAAAGAAGCTTCCACCTAGTCCACTGGCCTATGGTTGGTAGTGAAACTGTTGACTTGAGGACGATCATCGTTTGAGGGGTTAGCCCTCAGCGCTGGAATTTCTTGAGCAGAAGAGCCGCCCAAATCTGATGTCAACCTGACGAGGAAATTGAGTATAATTTTTATCGTTTCTTTTATCATATCCATATTCCTCGTGTGGAGCTCCTGTACTCGCGCCAACTCGACCAAGGTTGGAATTTCTTCATTGGCAGTGCGATCAGATATAGCGTTGAGAGGAGAATCATCACCATTTGCAAGATTCTGACCGGCGTTTTGAGTTGTTGAATTATTCCTAAGATCAACCATCTTGAACTTGAGAAAATTGAAATGAGACTGAAAATTGATCTTGCAACCGAGAGATTAATCTCCCACTGTGGTCGCCAGTTGTTTTGGGGTAAAAACTGATTCTGCTAGTTTTTGGTAAATTTGGGTGTGTTGATGAGAAATGAATTCAAACCCTGAACAAATATACTGCACAAGAGTACTTTTAGATTCGAGAGATCAATATGTAAGACTCTGGCCTAAACCAAGAAATGGTCGTTCCAGATTCAATTCGGTCACAAAGTGAAGGAGAAGGCTCGATATTAGGGAGGGAGGCGAAGAAGGTGTTTAAGATCAGAATGTTGAATTATGAAGGTGTGGCTATTTTATGACTTGTATCAGAATATGGTTTCTGGATACTTGTGTTGATAACACTTCCGTTGTGTTGAAATAGGTTGAAATCCTATTTATACAAGTCATGTTCGGACGCACCCTGATCTCGTAGGAAATGGAGGCAGTTAGGTAGTGGAGAAGTGGGGTTGTGCAAAAGGTGGTGATCATCACGTTTCCATTATGAGGGAAGACTGGTCACCCTTTCACCCACTACTCTCATTGTTGCTAACCGTCCATCCTTTCCTGACACTTTCTCGTAATGGGTGATAGACGCATTTATGTGTCTATTTTCATCTCTTTTATGTATAGTGTTAGTACCCATTTTTGTACTAATTTTGGTATTTTATCCCTTGTAGGTGTATTTTGGAGGAATAGGCTTTTGCGGGAAAATTGGCTCGAAAAGTTGCTAAAGGCTCCTGGGAGGACATTTGCTATTCGGACTCTCATTTTGGATAAGGGGTAACCCATTTCCAAGCAGCTGCTAAGCACAGACCGAGACTGGATAGGGGGAGGACAAATTTCTTCACGTTTTCAAAAACAGAAATTTGGCGGGAAAATTTTCAGAAAACAGACGATTTTTTGGATGGATTTTTGATCGATTTTTAGGGAGATTAAAGGGCTGAATTTGATTGGGTTTGTTCCTATGAACCTAACAGGCGAGGTAAGGGTGTTGGAATGGATCCAAAGTGGCTAGAACTCGAATTGGAAGCGAAAAATGGTTAAAATATCACGTTCTATTTTTGGGAAGTTTCTTGGTTTATTTTTTAGAAATTTACGTGAAGAAGAGGAAGGAAACTCTTATTAAGGACTTGTTTCTATCAAGGGAGGAGTTTGGACAATCGAATGCACGTGAAACAGAAGAAAAAAAAGAAATAACTTAACGTGCTGTGGAGGAAAAAACCAAGTTTATTCTCGAATTTTCTTTGCTCTACTATGTATAAAAGGGTTGGTTAGGGTCCTAGGAAGAAGAGGAAGAAGTTAGGGGAAGTTTAGAGCCTTAGAGAAGCTAGAAAAACCATTGGAAGAAATCACGTTTCTGCTGGTGCAAGCCGTGGCCGGAGAAGAAGAAGAACATAAACAGCAGAAAAAGAAAGTCGCAGATTCTGTGACCGTAACTTTCAAACTTTAAACCTTTTGTAACAATTTTTGCAACAGTTATCTTCTGGTCGCAACAGTTTCTCTGTAGAAATAGGTTTCGTAACAATTATATTCGTTACAAAACCCGCTGTTTAGAACTTTTCACTCTTTTAATCAACTTTTGAACACCAAAGATGTATTTTGAGCAAGAGATTAATATGAGGAGCTAAACCCCTTAGCCGAGGCGACGGAGGAAGCCATTGTTCCATGAAAAGTGGTATAATTCTATTTTTATTATTTATTGCAATTATTTTACATGATTTTTTGCATAGAATTTAAAAGAAAAATTGGTTTTTATTGAGTAGTTGTGAAGTGTTTTGATGGGACATGCTTAGTTTTAATACTTTTGATGTTTCATGCTTCGTGCTTACAATTATTACTTCAAGAACCAAATTAGAGGCAAATATTAGAGTCAACTTAAAGAAAAATATTGCATGAATATTGATTAGAATTTATCAAATAATTGGTCAATGGTGGAATCCAAAGTCTCGGTGTGTTTTTTTTTATAATTTGATACAATTTTATTTTAGTTAATTTGAGTCTAAAAGAATCCTTCACAAGTTCGAGAATCGAACCTTTTCACCACTATTTTTACTACAATTAAAACACACATCAATGGGCGCGTTGCACGTCGCACGCTGTAAATCGCCAGACCAATACCCCAGTGAGCATCCCCCAGTTTGTGACATGTTTGATGTCTCGAGTAAATGGGTCAAGTCGTGAGACTTGCCGCTAAAAGCAGCACATAATGCTTTTAGGTCAAATAACAAAATTATTTGTGGAATCAATATTTATAAAACATCGTTTATAATCGATGTATATAAAGCATCGCTTTTAAACAAGCAACTGAAAATAATCGATGTTCATGAAGCATCATTGTTTCTGAGCACGTCTAAGTTAGTCGCGGAGTTTAGTGTCTTAAAAGGAGCGTGATCGCCCTCTTTCAGGGAGTCGGTAGGAGCTACGCACGTATCCCAAGGGGTGTCCGGTCAGGCCCTATAGGAGAGTGGCGACTGGTAGCCATTCTAAAATCCTATTGGTCGATCCAGGTTAGATCTGAACCGCTTAAATCGACTAGACAAGTTGAGTGACTGAAATGATTTGTGGCAGTTAATGACTGCTGTTAATCATACAAGTAGCGCGAATGGCCACTTTTGAGTGATCGTTTGGGAACCCTATGAACGAGCCATGACTTGGCCGATCGTTCCCTGTGAAAGAGGGATGGCCGGTGATCGCGGCATCACCCTGTCGGTCTCCTGAAAATGAATCTAGACCATCCGATTAGGCTAGCGAAGTTGGATGGACGAGATGATTTGCGGCAATTGCTTACTACCGTTGATTCAAATTAGGGTTTAGAAGCCGTGTGGCCAACCCTATTTTGGCTAATTGATTGAAAGCACTGGGCGCTAGTTTGAGCGGGCCGATTAGCCAGACGCCAAGGCGAGCTACCGGTGAGCATGCTGACATCTATTGGGCCGCCTAAAATTTGATTGAAGCCATTCAATTGGGCTAGCGAAGATGGATGGTTGTGATCGATTTGCGACAGTAGCGTGCTGCCGCAACGCAACTTTAGGGTTTCCGAAACAACGCGTTCACCCTAGTTTGAGCAAACGGTTTGATGCAATCTTGGCTTGCCGTGGATAGGTCGATCAACCAGGGATGGAGCTGGGTCGCTGATGAACACGCCAGCACCTCTTTGATCATTCGAAGGAAGATCTAGACCGTCCAACTAGGCTAGATAAGTTGGGCGGATGTGATGAATTTGAGACCATTATGGTCGGTCTTAGCTCGTTTGAGCTTTCTTTCAACAACGCGATCACCCTAGTTCTCGCTAACGATCAGGGGTGTTGCGGGTGAATTAAAGGGATTCCGATCGGCAGGGATGCTAGTGGGCCCGCCGGTTGACATTATGGAGGTTGCTTAGTTCCGCTGGGAAGAAGCTAAGCTTGTTGAATTGTCTAGCCAAATCGTGTGGCCGTGATTACTCCTTAAGACTGTCATGGACAGTCTAGGTTTTCCTTGAGGAATTTAAGCGCGTCGATCGTGCTAACTTTTAATTAAAAGCGCGTTGACACGAAAATATCTTTATCAGAGAGTGATGCAGCCTGTGTGAGTGTTTTCATGCAGATATCAATATTGATTTTTTTTTTTGATAAGTCAAAAATCTCAATATTTACACTTCGGGAGATTCGTGCTACTCCGCTGCGAGTTAACATTAATCGTCATGTCATGCCAATATTGAGAATTCAGCTGGGGAACATAGCATAGGAAAATACTAGGCGGGCAATGCATTAATGAATAATGCTGGTGGAAAATAAAATTCATAGAATATTTGGGATTATTGCTATATGCACCATTCTGAGTGAATTATATATATATATATATATATTGAATTGCTCAATACATCTGTGAGCGAAGAGGTTTATGCACTCATCACTTTAAGATGGCTTTTGTTCCTTTGCAGGATAACAGTGTATTAAATACAGGGTTATACGATTTTACTCTTGAACTAAAAACCACTATCAACAAGTGTATATTTTGTTATTGTAATCTCAAGTCAAGTTTTTCATCTAATGGTGATTATTGATTGCTTGGTTCCAAAGCTACCTTAGCTTAAATCTAAAGAAACCTTGATCTTGAAAGTCTATATAAGGAGAACCTCAAACACTGGGATCTTTGAATCCCTGACACTATTCTTGTGTTTCCTAGTTGTAAACTAGAGTCGTCCTCTCCTTCAAACCTTTTTAGGTTTATCGACTTAAAAGATTTCACCTAGGGATTTGTGAATCCAGGTCTAACTATCTTTATCTTGATAGTTCGTGTATCCTGATCTTGTTTTGATTGTTGAGCCATTATCTCCAACAAACAAGATAGATAGAAATATCAAAGTTTCTTCATCTCAGACTTTGTGATTCCATAAGTTTATACTTGTGAGGTGAATAATAATCTAGGCTGCTCTTCAGGAGTCATAAGACCAGATTTTGAGGTTTGCTAGAATTTTTCTATTGCAATCGATTTCCTTTGACTAGCACTGCTTGAGACTTTCCTAATTTGAGTTGAATTAGGAAATAGTTCGTGAACCGGACTTCCTTTAATCAAGAGTTTAATAAAACATGGAGTTACCTCAAGGACATACGGTCTTCCTATCTAATTTAATAGTATTTATATGGACACATAGACTATTTATGATCTCAAAATAACAAAGTTGTAAATCTTTTAAGATCATAGTAATATGAAGTACTTTCTCTTAGAAGTAATTAGGAGAGACATGTCACACATCAGAACTATTTGAGACAAATAGAACATCTGTTTATTTAAATCCTCATCTTACAGGATTTTTAAGGATGATGGGGATTATAGTCTCTTTGCTTAGATAGTATCAGGCTGAATATTTTCACACTCACTATTAGAGATTTTCCACGTTTCGATTTCCCTCTACTTCTGTGTTGACCATTTGGTCTCTAAAAGTTATCATAAAACTTATTATCATCATGAAGAGAGATGAAGTTGGAACCTTTACCTGAGTTCTTCTGTATTTGGAAGGTACAAGATAACTTGTCTATGAGATTACTATAGCCTATAATCATCAAGTTCATGTTTGTGATTTGAACAGTCTCCTTAAATGGTAAGTCCTTAGATTTTCCAAAGTGAGTTCTTATTAGAACCCAAGTCTGTGAGGAATTCTTTAGGTTTTTCTTAGAAATTGTGCTTGCTCATTGTTCGAATTGATGATTAAGCCGTACTAACATTCCTAGAAGGTGCCTTGATTCGAGAACCAGTATCCTTCGATTCAAAACACAAAGGCTTTGACTTTTGAATGTCAGTAATTTCCTTTAAGATGAGATTCAAGGTATCTTGAAAAGACTCAATTTTATTGTTTTCCAATCTAAGCTTACACTTTATCTGAACATGTCCTTCTGTATTACAGAAGTAGCGGATCTGAATCCTGGTGGAATCAGTTGGAATAGACTTAGCACAAGAACTTTTCTTTCTTGGAGATACAATTTTTTCTTGGTCAGAGAAACTTAACTGATCATGAAAAAGATTCACGAATTAAGGTTATTCTCGAAGAAAAGGCTGATGTTGTTATGCAAATTATCTCACTTGAGGCTCAACTTGAGAAAAATGCCCTGGAACTTCAACGTCTAATGGATACTCCTCCAACTCCATGTAGTACATGTGAATCTAAAAATTATCCTTATCCATGGATTCTTTAAAAATAAAAGAGTAAAGGAAAATAATTTCCAATGACACTCATGATAACTCAAGTAAATCTCTTTTAGAAGGCCTTGCTCAATGTATGATTACATTTCCAAATGAACATGATTCTTAGGCATGACAAGCTTTACCTCTTTACAAGAAATAGGAGCATCTTTGACATCAGTGGGAGCCTCTGGTTGAGAAGAATTTGTAGCTTTTACAAATTTTACCTCTTTGCTAATATTTGAAGCATCTATTCCCTTATAGCCCAATCCTCGTGTATCACGATGATTTCTACTTGCTTCTAACATTGAGGTTATATTATTTGAGCTATCAATGCGCTTTGTCAAGTACAAATATTCTTCTTCTAGCATCTTGATTTTATCAAGAGCACTTGCCAGAACAGCTTCAAGGCATTTTTCTCGTGAGAGATATTCACCTTCCTTCTCTTCAAAACTCTTTTGTTGAGAGTTAATCCTTGCATCAGATTCATCAAGTTTCTCTTCCAACAAGTGAATTTTTTCAATAAAAACATCACGCTCTCTCTCATATTCAATAGTTATTGCTTTAAAAGCTTCCCGGTTTTTTTCAATTAGCTTTTTCGAAATAAGCAATTGCTCACAAACGGATTCTAAGGGTGGTTCAATAATCTCTTGCGATACGTTAACTGAGTCTTTCTTTAGTTTTCGCTCTCGCTTAACTCTACTTTGACTCATGTCTTATAGGTTAGATCGCACCAAACACAGATTGTTAGATCTTTTCGTGTTTGCCTGCTCTGATGCCAATTGAAAAGACGAGGGTACCCAAATACACCACAATCTTTAAATTATCCACCTGTAAGTCCTCTTACCGAAAGTGATTGTCTTATGGACAAAGTCGAGACAATACTACAAATCGGTATTCACACTTTGTGTGATTGTCTATGGATACTAGATCGAGATAATAACCAAACAATCAAAGTGTGATTACTTGATAATAAGTTCGGACTTAACAAAACTCAATAGGATCACTATCAAGTAATACAGAGTTAACGTTTATGTATTTTACTTTTAATTATAATAAATAATTATAATTGCGGAAATAGAAAAGTAAAAGACACAGCAAGATTTTGTTAACGAGGAAACCGCAAATGCAGAAAACCTCCGGGACCTAGTCCAAAATTGAATACTCTCAGAATTAAGCCGCTATACAAAATCTAAACCAAAACTTCGTATAGTTGAGACCAAGCAACTAAACCTAGTTCACTTGGTTTCTTCAGTATCCCTGCGCTTCCGACATTCAATAAGTGCACGCACTGGAACAATTCCTTTGGATCGTATTCCAAACAGTAAAGGAAAACCAAATCTATTTGGTAACAACTCTCTTGATTCTTTCAGATGAAGATATCTCAAGTCATATGCAAAGGCTCTTCCGTTTAACTAATAAACTCCTTTGCCTGGTTAGATCAATCTATCCAACAACTACCAAAGTAGGAGAGTTTAGATTTGCAATCAATCAATATAGATTCCAACAAGAAACTATAAGGTGATGCCGATCTTACACAACTAATCAATCGAATAAATCCGATTCTAGTTGGATCCCAGTCGATCAAGGTTTGTGTACACCCAAAGATATAGAAACCAAATAAGAAATCTTCTTTGTCTTCAAATCTTATTTAATCTTCAATAAACACCTGCACAACACCACTTGAATCTCTTGTGATCAATCACACACAGAACGGAGTCTATTAACAATGGATTATCACAAGATGTCTTTAGATTTACAAACATTTCTAAAGATCTAGTTTGAGGGAATCTTATATTAGAAGAGAAGATTCTCAAGAATAAACAAACTAGGTGCAATCAAAGTTCAACAACCGTTAGTCAATCAAATCAATCAAAAACTAAATTAAACTGCAATTATCTAGTTTCCCACCAATGGTACTTGTAGAGCTTCTTGATCCAACATAAGTCTTTAAACGAGCGGTCGTAAGAGATTTCGCCTAATTAGGGTACTTTCCTCTCCAATAGACGGCTCCACCAGAAACAACAAAAAGATGAAGTTTGCCTGGCTCCTAGGATAGTTTGCTATAAATGCAAACTTGGGTATTTATAGACCAAGGATGTTTGGATACCAAGGAATTTCCAAAACAGAATATTCTCAAGATATGCATTAAATGCCCAAAATCGGTTTCCATAATTCATGGAAATGCTTTGTCCAATATTTTTGAAATCTCTGAATAGAAAATCTCCAATTATTAAATGCACATTACCAATTTTTATATTCTAGAGATATGCATTTAATTGCTGGTAATTAAAGCATATAAAACTAACAACCTTAATTAAAAGATTCTTAATTTATTTCGGACCGGGATCTCCTTGAGTTATTAAGGAATATCTTTGAATAATAAAAGACAAGAGTTACTGTATGTGCAAAGTATGTTGACATCTTTTCTTTGTAAATCCTCTTTCATATTTACAATCTTGGAATCGATTATACCACACTTCCAAACAAGTTTAGAATTGATTCATCTGTATTCCAAGATAACTATGTGATTGATCAAATATCAATTCACTAATCATGGGTTCACGGTTTTACCAAACACAAGGATCGGTTCTACCTCAATATGGTTTGCTTGTGATCGAACACACAAGTTACCAGGACCGGTTACCATATACTCATGGTATTACTTGTGATCGGTTACACAATTCACTAGGATCGGTTACACAAATTACCAGGATCGGTTACACCAATTACTAGGACCGGTTACACAAATTACAAGGACCGATTACACAACTCTTTTGTGATCGGTCACACCAATTACAAATATCGATCATACCATCTCAGGTGATTACTTAGGATCGGTTACACTAAAAGAAGTCATACCAAATCATAAGTCAGGTACTGTGATTAGTTATACCAAGATACATAACAAGTTATGATCGGTTCTACTAACTCACACATATTGGTAATCCAAAGATATGCAATGAATAGCAATACCAATAAGCCTAGCGATTTCCCTTTCGATTCATAAAACAAGTTAATGAATGTACTTCCTTTAAACAAATGTAAACATTGTTTCCTAGGATGAAATCTTCACCTTTACCCATACACATAATCACAATAACATTCATACGATAATTTCGATGTCATATATATGAAGTTCAAAAGATAAGCGTTATACTTCGTATTCTAATTCCTTAACACTATGATCATGTGATCATGTCTCACTACTAGAGTAAAATTATTCACAGCTTCGCAGTTATGTTTTCAATATAGCACGACTTGAAAGATACGTTAGGAATGAAACAGTTCAATTCAATATTACTAACCTCAAGAGGAAGGATGATGTCGTCATTGTAGCTTGTTACTTCTTCACATTCTTCAGGTCTTCGAGTAATACTTGTATGTCTCATAATCCTAGACTTTCTAGTCTAACCTATACGAAGTTGACTCTAGTTACATAATCAAGCGACTCTTAGATGAGTTTTGATTCACTAAAATATGACAACCAAACTTGACATACCAACGCTTGGTGTGTTCAACCGAGCTATGCTCTAACATTGTCAGAGGGGTCTTACGGTAGGTCTGTCTCATCCCTTGGTGCTGCGTACATCATATTAATAAGTAACTCTTAGGCTGTAAGGGACGTCAGCTAAGGGAATCAATTGCGCTGAGTCCTGCTGGGATTGAAGAGGCGTAGCGCAACTGTATCTGAATTGCTGTGACGGTAGATTCGGTCTCAACTACATTCCTGTAAGAAGTTTTGATAGTAGGTTAGTGTCTGCAGCGGCTTAATACAGTTTGTTATTCAAATCTGGACTAGGTACCGGGTTTTTCTGCGTTTTCGGTTTCCTCGTTAACAAAATTTCTGGTGTTTGTATTATTATTTTTCCGCATTTTATTGTTTATCTTTATAATTGAAATATCACAGGTTGCACACTAAAATCAATTCAGGTGGATAAGTCCATCGCAATTGTTGGATACAACTTGATTGGTTCTTGGATATTGATCTTTGGAATCATCCAAGTACTCTCACGGTATAATCAGGTTCATGGACTAGTCTTTGTTTTCATTCTGATTATAAGAGATATAAGCTCTTCATATAATTTCTGATTTAGATTCATTAGGTTGAACTCTCGGAATTGTATTCTTCCTAAGAAAAAGTTGGTGGTGCATTTTGGTACCCCACGTTTTCAGTCCTGAAACATTGGTAATAAAATTTTTATTAGAAAGTGAAATCCATTATATCCTCAAACGTAATATATGAAGGATCTTCAAGAAGCTATTCAAGATTGATGTGAGTATTGCTGCATTTCATCAAAGTTATCCACTTCTACCAAACGTGTTATACTTGAAGTATTTTCCTCTGCTGAATCATAATGATCAGAATTTTCATCAAGAGTTGTAGCAAAACCATTGTTGCCAGTGTATTTTCTATGATTTGGACACTCATTAGCAAAGTGGAAAAATCATATACACTTGAATCTAAGAGGCATATCCTCATCATCACTCTTGTCATCCACCTTTTTAGGAGGAATACGATCATGTGGCTTGGTTGATGATGATGGAAGATCTCTGGAGAATCGTTTATTTCTCTTCTTGAGAAGATCTTTGATCTGTCTTGTTATAAGTGAAACGAAATTTTCAAGATCTTCATCTGAAAATTCGTTAACAAGACCTTTCTTAGAGTTACCAACACTTTTACTTTTATCAAGTACTTTAGTATTTTTAAGTGCTTTGAAGGCAATACTTTTATCAGCTTTAGTTTGCTGTTCATGATCAAAGATCTTTAAATTTCCAACGAGGGTGTTTCTGGAAAGTGTAGCAAGATTGTTTCCTTCAGTGATAGCATGTTTCTTAGACTCATATTGAGCTACTAAAGATCTCAGATTTTTCATCACAGTATCCTTTTCAGCAATAGTCCTTCCTAGTGCATAAGAATCATTCACTATTTCAGAAAGTTTTTGATTAAATTCCTCAAACGAATTTTCATCAGCCATACGAAGGTTTTCCCAGTCAAAAGTTAGGTTTTGAAGCGTTGCTTATTTCTCAGCAGTATTCCCTTCAAATATGGTTTCTAAGATATTCCTAGCATCACTCGACCTAGTTCACGTATACACATGATATTGAAGATCTTGGCTTATAGCATGGATAATAACGTTCAGCTCATCAGAGTTGTGTTTAACATCACTGATTTCGGCATCACTATATGTAGTTATATCTTTCGTAACAGCAGCTTCTCCTTCCCCAACCATTGGAAGATTGTATCCACTTATTACAAGAACCCATATTTTAAAATCATGAGCTTGTAAGAAGGATCACGTAGTTATTTTCAACCATAAGTAATTATTGCCATCGAAGGCTGGTGGTACGTTAATCGAGATTGCACTCTTGTACATAATTCAGATCGCCACAAATATAAACTTATTAGGTCAAAAAGTGTTTGTCTGTTCTGATACCAATTGAAAAAGATATGGTATTGATGGGGTGTCGTAGGCTCAACAAATTAATAAAGATATCTCCCACTAATTAACTAGTAATATAATGGTAGTAAGGATCGTTCCCACAGAGAGCTGTGTAATTGATAGGTTATTTGATAAGCAAAATAAAGTAAATAACAAAGGGGGGATTGGTTTTAATATAAATAGAAAGACACTAAGAAGAAAGGGATGATTAAGGAATCTTTCGCCGTTACCAAACGTTAACTGGATTAGAATACCTATCTATTTTTCGTTAGAACCATTCATCACCAACCGTATAATAACAGCTAGATCAGTGTTATCCTCAAAACTCATTTTACCACGGATACGGAAGCTCTCCAATATCAGATTCTATCCAACTGAACCACCAAGTAGTAGCTCATTCAAGGTGTAATCCAATCGAACGCTTTAGGCTTTGTGAATTAGGTTGATCCTAGTAGTAAAACTCTTAACTCAAGGTTTAGTTGCTGATGTTGTCTTCACTCGCAATTGCTCCACAAAATCCCTCTGCAAGGTCTCCCGATTTCTACTTGTGTAGAGAGTTATTCGACGATTACTTATCTCCTAACTTCTACTAGCAATAGAACGATCAATAGATCAATCTAGTGTGCACTCCAAATCAATCTAAGAATCACTCATAAACACTAGATATGGTAAAAACAACCGATGATGATAAAAACTCTCAATGGATTTGTATTAATAATAAAGCTTCATGCTTAGAACATTGAATTCATCCTTAATCAACAAAGGATTTAGCTACTCATATTAAAAAGAAGATGAATAATGGTGGTTTCCACTTAAAGGGGTAAACCCTAGGTTTTTGATGTAGAATAAACCCTAGATTATGATATGAGATGTTCTCCTCTTTGAATGGCCTAATACCTATTTATATAGGTTTACATTGCTTGGGCATCAAGTATCTTAGTCGGTTCAAGAAACCCGACCCTAAACTACGAAAGAATAGTTCGGGAATTCACAAACCATCTTTTTATAAAAGTGTCCAGGAAATTTAGTTTGCAAACCAGTATGCAAACTCTTTAATCCACGAAATCATAGTTTGCAAACCGGTTTGCAACTTTCCTGTCTTCGATATTCGATAAAACTTGTTTTGGCCGTAACTTCTTCGTCCGAACTCGGAATGACCTCATTCTTTTTGCATTCTTTTCCTCTTTCAATTCTCTCCAAGATGGTGATGAGAAATCCTGAATTTGAATGAGTTAAGCTTGGCCTTTGTCCTGTCTCTTGATTTTGAGCGTTTTGCTCCTTTTCGTCGCATTTCTTCTACTTCTCTTGAACTTGGGAACTTGGATACTTGGAATACTTCTCTTGTTATCTCTTTTTAGCACTTTGTAGCTCCTTTTTGGATGATTCACCTAATATAGGAAAATAAGAGAAAACAAGGGTAATAATACGAATACATGCAAGAATAATAGTTAAAACAAGTATGGAATGGATACTAAAATCATATGAATTATGTATTTATCAAATTCCTCCATACTTAACTTTTGCTAGTCCTCGAGCCTAAATAAAAATAATCCTAGATACAACAACTCCCTTTCGTTGAGAATACAGTTACATTTAGCTAATGCAACATGCCTTTAAACCCCTAGGTGTCCCTAGTGGACGAGTTATAGTCTCATGAGGGTTTACAAGAGGTATACCCACAAAACCTACTCCAATTTCTCGCCTTGGAAGAACTACTAAGGACAGACACAAAGAAAATAGCTAATTGAATAATCATCCTGCGTAAGTTCTTTAGCTGCAAACATCCCACATACATTCCAATCATCACACAAAAGCAATTACTTACTCGTGACATTCAACTTGAGTGCATAACTCTACTAAGATAGTCATTGTACTTGTTTCAATGTTTCTCAACATTTTTGCCGCAACACTCGCGTACTGAAATCACATGGATAGATAAGAGAATGTAAATAGAATAGTGAAGTGTGCAAATGTTGACTAAAGTGAAAGATGTTACCCACAATACTTGTATGAATGTCGTCAAAGGATTTTTATATACATTTAGCGCAATAGTTGAGATAAGCACCCATTTAACTCGACAACATGATTAGATACTCTAAGCACATGTTTCCTTTCAACAAATATGTGATAGTTCCCTTGGATCCTGCATTCCACGCTTGTTTAGGCGACGGAGACAGGGAAAACGTTTCACACATACTGTTATCCAAGTGTCGAGAACCTCATCAATATTCTTTTTGACTTGCTAAATAATGATGATAGGTTTCACTCATTTCATCGACTACATGATTAATTCCCATGGATCATGCGTTCCATGCTTGTTTAGGCGACGAAGACAGGGAGAATCTTCTCTTTGTATTTTTAATAATGTCGGTATATGAAGAGGAGCCTTATATTTATTTTTGATTTTTGGCTCACCCTTTTATGAGTGTAAGACAATTGTCTATGGGGCTTTTATATACTCAACCAATGATTACCTTGCTACAACATCCATTGCAGTACTAGGATCTCACCAAATCACTTAGAGAAATATATAACTGCAAAAATAAAAATAAAAACGATTCAGTAATGATTATTCGCGAGAACTAATTTTCCAACGAGTACCATACCATTTCTAGCATCTGAATTTCGCATTCAATTATGAACGTATATAATTAAGGATTATAGAACGATAAAGTGGGAATCAAGCTATAGCCGTAAGAACTGTTTCAACCTATAAAGGTTTAAAGTGTCATCCTAAATAGCTCATAATTAACTCCAAAAGATGAAGTCTCAAGTACGCAAGAAATCAAAGAGTTATTTTTTATTTTATATGCACACTTAAAGTGGCCTAAGAAAGTGAATACTAATATAATATACTACTATCCACACATGCTTAAATACTCCCCCACACTTAAAATCAACATTGTCCTCAATGTTCAAGACCGAAAATTCTGATATATTTTTTTGACATAACAGCCTGGAAAAACTCAAAAACTGTAAAAATGGGTAGGGAAATAGGAAAAATATCCTAAATGAAAGTTGTTCGCCTATGTTTTTTCTATAACGTGTCAAAAGGGCACAGTGTTTAGATAAACGTTCTGAAAGTTAATTCCTCCGGACAGACAGATATGCAGTCTGAAAAAATTCTGGAAAAATACCGAAACTCAAATGTCCAGGCCTATCGCTCAAAACTAACAGACTCCGAATTCAGATGTTCTTTTTGGAAAAGAAATGTGAGTCTGTCCTGTTTAAAATTTGGGTTCAACCACTCAAATCGGACTCCGTATGAAGTCTCGAGAGCTGTTTTCGTAACAGGTGCGCAGTCTGAATTTTACCGATAGATATAGGACTTTGTAAAATCTAAGATGGGAATGGAAGATATGATATGAAAAACTAATAAAATTAAAAACAAAAGGGATGGAGATACAAAACCGATAGGTGTCCTCCATGTAGCGCTTGGTTTGTTGACGACGTTATTATTATCGTCCGTACACCAATAATCTGAAAATTTGGTAATCCTTCCAAATAACAACCTGCAAGTCAAGTAACAGCTTCACAAAAACATTAGCACAAGATATAAATATTGAAGCTATCACTTTATTAAAGTTTCCCCCACACTTAGTCCTTTCTACACTCGGAAGTGGATAGAGAATATAGAATTCCGGAACTTCAAAAGGTTCCTCAGCTTGGTGAACCTGCACAATACTCGAATCAAACACATCAAGTGGTGGATACTTAGAAGTAAAATAATTCGTTAAAACTTTGGAAGCACACAACTCCAATCCTAAGTGATGTAGATCAAAAGATTTAGAAATATGCAAAGGATTAGACAAACCTTCCACAATCTCTTGTATTACGGGATCCTCATCATTCTTAAAGAATTGCAATGAATTATTTACCTCGTCTGTATCGTGGTCCTCTATCAAACTATATAGCCATTCTTCGCCATTCTCTGCTTTGATCGGAATCTCAGCATCATCATAATATGTAGCAAGTTCAATTGGGTCTTCCACGAAATCAATCAATTCGGTTTCTTTCTCAATCATCTTCTCGTCAACAAGTCATCGGAATCGGAATCCTCTCCTAAAAAGTCTAGTTCATTGATGAAACTCATAATATCTCTGTTTGAGTACGTTACACCATTTATAACAATAGATATGTCATACCCAATCAGAATCTTCGTCAACCTCATCATCTTCCATATCCTTTTGAATAGGCGAATGATCATTATAAAGATCCGGAGTTGGAATAATTGTATCATTGTTACAAGAACTTTCCAAAGGTTTCTCATCTTCATCAGAATCTTCGTCAACCTCATCATCTTCCATATCCCAACGACATTGAAGTTCGGTCAGTATGGCTCTATCAATTTCTTGAAGAGTCTCTTCTGATGCCCCATCTTCTTCCAGTTGGTTGTATCGCGCATATAGTTTTCTGATGTTAACACGCTTTCTACCGTTATTCACAATCTCCTCTTTTGGAAAGAGTGAAGGAAAAACACGATAAAGAGGAGTAGGTTTTTATTCGGTATCATAACTTTTTAGTTTAAAACTCTTTGTCATCTGCACATTGCTAGAAAACAATTGATCAGAAGCATAACAATCCTTCCTTCCTCGTGATTGTTCACTTACATGCCCGTCATAAGGTTATTGATATCTATGAGAATATTCATAAGGTTCTGTGGGATATTGATCATAGACGATTGGCTTTGATTATACCAATAGGATGGTTGGTAGTTATCATGTGAATGGGATTGAAAACCATATTTATTACCACTGTTGAATGTGTGATCTTGTGTTTCGTACATGTTATTTCTATAAGGAAACATGACGATTCACGAGAACAAAAGAAAATATAAACAAAAATAAAAACAAGCTAAACAAATAACAAATCAATTAACAACCGCTCCCCGGCAGCGGCTCCAAAATATGATGGGGTGTCGTAGGCTCAACAAATTAATAAAGATATTTCCCACTAATTAACTAATAATATAATGGTAGTAAGGATCGTTCTCACAGAGAGCTGTGTAATTGATAGGTTATTTGATCGGCAAAATAAAGTAAATAACAAAGGGGGGATTGGTTATAATATAAATAGAAAGACAATAACAAGAAAATGGTGATTAAGGAATCCTTCACCGTTACCAAGCGTTAACTGGATTAGAATACTTATCTATCTTTCGTTAGAACCATTCATCGCCAACCGTAGAATAACAGCTAGATCAATCCTCAAAACTCCTTTACCACGGATACGGAAGTTCTCCAATATCAAATTCTATCCAACCGAACCACCAAGTAGTAGCTCACTCAAGGTCTCATCCAATCGAACGCTTTAGGCTTTGTGAATTAGGTTGATCCCAGTAGTTAAACTCTTAGCTCAAGGTTTACTTGCTGGTGTTGTCTTCACTCGTAATTTCTCCATAGAATCCCTCTGCAAGGTCTCGCGATTTCTACTTGTGTAGAGAGTTATTCGACGATTACTTTTATCCTAACTTCTACTAGCAATAGAACGATCAATAGATCAATCTAGCGTGCACTCCAAATTAATCTAAGAATCACTCATAAACCCTAGATATGGTAAAAACAACCGATGATGATAAAAACTCTCAATGGATTTGTATTAATAATAAAGCTTCACGCTTAGAATATTGAATTCATCCTTAATCAACGAAGGATTTAGCTACTCATATTACAAAGAAGATGAATAATGGTGGTTTCCCCCTAAAGGGTACACCCTAGGTTTTTGATGTAGAATAAACCCTAGCTTATGATATGATATGTTCTCCTCTTTGAAAGGCCTAATACCTATTTATATAGGTTTACGTTGCTTGGCCATCAAGCATCTAAGTCGGTTCAAGAAACCCGACCCTAAACTACGAAAGAAATAGCCTAATAATAGTTCGGGAATTTTTGGCCTTCAATAGTTTGCAAACCATATTTTTAGAAAAGTGTCCAGGAACTTTAGTTTCCAAACCAGTATGCAAACTCTTTAATCCACGAAATCATAGTTTGCAAACTTTTCTGTCTTCGGTATTCGATAGAATTTGTTTGGCCGTAACTTCTTCGTACGAACTCGGAATGACCTCATTCTTTTTGCATTCTTTTCCTTTTTAAATTCTATCCAAGACGGTGATGAGAAATCCTGAATTTGAATGAGTTAAGCTTGGTCTTTGGCCCGTCTCTTGATTTTTAGCATTTTACTCATTTTCGTCGCATTTCTTCCACTTTTCTTGGACTTGGGCACTTGGATACTTGGAATACTTCTCTTATTATCTATTTTTAGCACTTTGTGGCTCCTTATTGGATGATTCACCTAATAGAGGCAAATAAGAGAAAACAAGATAAATAATTCGAATACATGCAAGAATAATAGCTAAAACAAGTATGGAATGGATACTAAAATCATAGAATTATGCACTTATCAGGTACCAAGTACACCACCAATTTTTTCGTTCGGAAACCTGTATGGATAAAACCTAATACAATTGCAAGTAAACCAACTTAAATATGTATATAGAGTTTATATCTCGATCTCTTCTCAATCAGAAATTCTAGACAATGGAGTCCGTGAACCTGATTGTTAAGAAGAGTACTTAGACGACCACAAAAATCAATATCCAAGATTAATTTAGTCGTACACAAATAATCCAATCGGAATTCTTTCAAGTATGAACTTGTTATCTATCTTTCAAGATACGAATTCTACAAGAACGAGTCTCATAATCGATAACAATTATACTAAGGTTGAATACATACTACTTGTGTAAATCCTATTATAAAGATAAGAAATATAGTGCGGAAAGGGAAAAACACGAGAAACCAAATGTTTTGTTAACGAGGAATCTACAGATACTATCCTATTATAAGACTTCGAAATGGAATGTAGTTGAGACTGAATCCACCCTCCAAGCGATTCAGTTACAGTCGCGCTCCTTACGTCTCTTGAACCTCGCAACACTCCACGTAATTGATTCCCTTAGATGGCGTCCTTTACATCCTAAGAATTGTTGATGCCTAAGTAATACTTTTGATACCAATCTTCCTCTAACAGATAAGCCTATTTGATTTCCCTTTAGATAAAATATCAAGGCTTGGAAATCTGTTTGCAATAGATAAATCTAGCAAACTTTGTAAATCCGGAACACTTACACTCAGTTAGCTGAGAAGCCTGGATTCTTTACCACTTATCAATTAAGAATAGTTTTCAGATATCTATCTTGAGGAATCACAAAGTCTGAGACGAAGAAAAATTTGTGATTACTATCTATCTTTCTTGAAAGATATTACGAAAACCTCGATAACAGAAAAGCAAGATCAGGATACACAAACTATCAAGGTAAAAGTAGTTGGACCTGGCTTCACGAATCCCCAAGTGAAGTCTTTTAGTCGTAGACCTAATTATTTTTCTCGGAAGACTCTAGAAAACTGGACACAAAGTGTCAAGGATTGATTTTCCCAGTTGAAAGAGCATCTTTATTTATAGGTATTCAAGACTTAGGGTTGCTTAGAATTCAAGCTAAGATAACTTGAGATTCAAGCGAACACTTTCTCTGTTTAGATGAAGCTCTAATTAGGGTTTTAAGTAAGCATGTGAGCATTAGTCTTGAAATCACATAAAAGAATATACACAGTGGTTTTGTTACGGAACCGTTTATAATGATTGTTCTGGCAAATATGCCTTATGAACTATAAGCAACTTGATGCTCATTTAAACACTTTATAATTTAATCATGATGCACATACAAAAGTGTTTTAGTGATCAATAATGTCTTAGAGGTGTTTATGAGAGTCATAGAAATGTTAAACATATTTGAAAAATAATTAAGTCTTAAGCATCTGCTAAAGTTTTACCTGGTCCGTTAGTGAAACGGTTCATGAACCGTAAGGTATAGTTCACGAGTCAGGGTGCAATGGTTCGTTAACAGGTTCATCAACCCTACTCGGCTCGAGAACTCAAATGGACATAGTTCGTGAACTGGGTTCGCCAACCATAAGCCTTTTTCACTAACACAAAAAATTCATATCACCACGGTTCGTGAACTGTCCCGTTCTAAACTTAGGGTTTGCGAACTTGTTCACCAACCTTCATGTATTCCAGCAACTTAGATATCCATGGTTTGCAAACTAGTTTGCCAACCTACCCTGAGTAAAAATTAAAGAAGTTCTAAATTTCTCTCTTTTGATGTTTGAAACATTCTGAAATGATAAAGTCATTGCTTGGGCAATTTTCAAGTGATCCACAAATTAATTCTTGGACAATAAATTGTTTCGAACTAATCTCCCACCCCTTTAATGATTGCAAGCCCAAACTGAAATTTGTCCTCGGTATGAGTCCAACTGTCAGATTTTATTGGGTCAAAATTCGATCCTTAGATTTCACAGAATTCCGATTTTTTTTCCATGTGAACATAAGATTAGAGCCAACTACAGGGGCTTATGTAGTTGGCATGTGAACATAAGATTAGATTTCACAGATTTTCGTGTTTGGTTTTCAACGGCTTATGTATTTACAAATACAGTCAACTACAGGGGTATATGTTCAATCTTTATACATCAGATTCTTTTTTGTATTTACAAAAATGCCATTTTCGTAAAACTTGCAATAAAAAATTGAAAACTTTATATCTTTTAGAATATATGTTGGATTTTTGTAAACTTTATATGACCGGAAAACTCTTTAAATTCTCTATGCAAAGAGCATAAACAAGAACATCAAATTTTAAGTTTTCAAATAATTTTATTTCTTCCATAAAAAAATGTAAAGAAATTTTGACATGCAAGTAAATTTTACAAAAAATGAGTTCTGATTTTTTACAAGAATATATCATAAGACATGACGTGCAGCGCACGTACACTCGATTTGTATTGTTAAGGACCTTTGAACATCCAATGCTTGAATCATATTTCGATATGTTTAACAAGACAAGCTTGACTCGAAATTTCTTCTTTGCAATAGATCTACTAAAAGTCATATGACATGGTTTCATAAAGATAGAATGGTAAGATAGTGAGTAAAATGGAATGGTCTAGTCTTCACATACCTTATTGATGAAATTCTCCAAATGTCTTCGTCGATCTTCGATCTTCAATCTTCAAGGGTGATGTCTGATACTCAACTACAAAATTCTTAACCTAGTCCGAGACTTAACTTAGTAGACTAGAAATCAAAATGTAGTTTTGTTCATCTAACATTGGCAATAAGTTTTAGTACTCCCTCCGTTCCAGTTTAGATGAGTGTCTAGAGGTTATTTTTTTGTTCCACATTGGTTGATGGTTTTCATATTTTCCCACATAACTACCAACAATACCCTAATATTTTGTCTTCGAAATATAAGTTTATTTTTAAATGCATTAATATCAATTAATGTTAGAAGAGTTTTCTCAAGGGCATAGATGGAAAATTTTCATATCTCCCTCAATTTCTTAATCTGCGATAAAACTATCAAAACATCATCTAAATTGGAACAGAGGGAGTATGATTATAGTTAAGACTACCTAGCATTCCTGAGAATCCCATACCATGGTTTTGTTTTAATATTCTCTAACATCCTTCTCGTTTTGTTTTCGTAAATATGTTGGACCAATATGATTAATCATTGCTTCTCTAAACAATAAAGGATACTTGCATGAAGTTGTTTTTCCCAGATGAAGGTACTCATCGTTCCAATCCGTAGGTTTCACAGGACATAGAATCCTTAGGACCGAAGTAGCATTCTGTTCAGGACTATGACCTCTAATATTCAGTGAATCAAACTAATAATTGAATTGGGTTTTACCTGGCAAAGCTCATTAATAATTTTTATCACCAAGTGCTAGTACATGCAGAATTAATACTGGATATCTTGATCAGAGTACACATAATCGTGAAAAAAATGATAATGCTGAAAAGAAGAGGGTATCCAAATACACAACAATCTTTTTGTTTCAACCTACAAGTCCTCTACCGAATATGATCATCTATGGACTAAGTCGAGACAATACGACAATTCGGTTCACACTTTGTGTGATCGTCTATGAATACGGGATCGAGACAATACAACAACAAGATAACTTGTGTGATTGACTATGGATACAAGATCGAAACAATACAACAAAAAAGTAATGTGAAGTTAACGTATATGTGTATTTTACTTTATTATAATAAACAATTATAATACGGAAATCAAAGTAAAAGACACAGCAAGATTTTGTTAACGAGGAAACTGCAAATGCAGAAAACCCCCGGGACCTAGTCTAGTTCTTAATACTCTCAGAATTAAGCCGCTATACAAAATATAATACCAACTTCGTATAGTTGAGACCAAGCAGACTACCAACTTTGAAAAATAAATGATAAGATTTACTGCTCGTGTTCAAATTATGTTGACATCAATTCACTAATCATGGGTTTACGGTTCTACCAAACACAAGGATCGGTTCTACCTTAATATGGTTACTGGGACCTGTTACATCAGTTACCAGGATTGGTTACATCAATTACCAGGACCGGTTACCATATACTCATGGTATTACTTGTGATCGGTTACACAAGTTACTAGGATCGGTTACACCAATTACCAGGACCGGTTACGCCAATTACAAGAATCGATTACACAACTCTTTTGTAATCGGTCATACCAATTACTAGGATCGGTTATACCAATTACAAATATCGATCATACCATCTTAGGTGATTACTTAGGATCGGTTACACTAATAAAATTCATACCAAAACATAAGTCAGGCATTGTGACTAGTTTTACCAAGATACATAACAAGTTATGATTGGTTCTACTAACTCACACGTATTGGTAATCCAAAGATATGCAATGAATAACAATACCAATAAGCCTAGCGATTTCCCTTTCGATTCATAAAGCAAGTTCATGAATGTACTTCCTTTAAACAAATGTAAACATTGTTTCCAAGGACGAAATCTTCACCTTTAACCATACACATAATCATAATAGCATTCATACGATTATGCCGATGTCTTATATACGAAGTTCAAAAGATAAGCGTGATACTTCGTATTATAATTCCTTAACACTATGATCATGTGATCATGTCTTACCACTAGAGTATAATCATTCATAGCTTCGCATTTATGTTTTCAATATAGAACGACTTGAAAGATACATTAGGAATGAAATAGTTCAAGTTGAAATATTACTAACCTCAAGAGGAAGGATGATGTCGTCGTTGTAGCTTGTTACTTCTTCACACTCTTCAAGTCTTCGAGTAATACTTGTATGTCTCATAATCCTAATCTTTCTATTCTAACATATACGAAGTTGTCTCTAGTACATAATCAAGAGACTCATTAAATGAGTTTTGATTCACTAACATATGACAACCAAACTTGACATACCAATGCTTGGTGGTTTCAACCAAGCTATGCTCTAACAATCTCCCCCTTTGTCAATTTTAGTGACAAAACTTTTAATACATATGGATAAACAAATTACAAAAATTCATTACACATATACTTGATTCTTAGTTTCAACAACACAATACCCTGCATATATTCAATCCATAAATGCCGTTGTTGACATTTGAATAACAAAGCTAATACTCCCACTAAAGGTAAGATAGGTAGATTTTCAATCCGAACATCTTTGTTATTCCCCTTTTTTAGTCAAGATAACTACAATAACAATATGATATGTTGCTCCTCCTTAGTCAATGCTTTACTCTTTCATTAGATATAACGTTTAAGCACAATTTTCCTTTCCTTAGTGATTACAAATCACTTGTTTACAACATATATTTCTCCCCCTTTTTGTCACAAAATGACAAAGGTTTGAGCAAATAAAGGTCAAATCGAAAGGATCTTACAAATCTAAAAGACTTGTACAACCTATAAGAGTTAAGCACGAAGGTTTCACATACCATTTTAGATAACCAATATCAAAACCGAAACTACAAGTAATTTGGTTTAATATGTTATCAAGGAAATAATTGCACGAAGAAATTTTCCCTAATAGTTTAACAAATTGACTAAGAAACTTAGTTCCCTTGCTAAACCGATTGCACAAACACAATCGCTTATTTCGATAAAACCAAAATAAAGATCAAAAATAACTTCATTTTTTTCATCGGGCTCTAATTATTCAGACAATAACTTAGACCTATCACTTTAGACAAGACAAGTTTTAGGTTAGTTAACTAGTATTTCTTGCCAAGGCATTCGATTAGACTTGAATAACCGAATCCTTCACTTTGAAAAGTCTAACTAAGATCAGAATTAACTTAGTTTCTCTTATCCGGAATCGAATTGGTCTAAACAAATTATCCCGTATTTTGTTAAACCATAAACAATACATACAAACCAAATAAATTGACTTGCACAATTATTTCTCTTAACCGGAAGCAATTGAAACAAACATAGACATTAAAGCACCGAAATTTCGTTAAGCCAAAAACAATTTATACCAAACGATAAAGAAAGATATCAAACCAGTTTTTATTAACCGGAAACAATTGAATCTCACACACACACACACACACACACAGACACACACACACACATCCATACACACATAATGGAATAAACATCAATTGTACCAAATTTTGTTAAGCAAAAGCCAAATATATGCAATAAAATCAGGCTTTTCTTAAACAGGAAAATGATTAATTAACAAATTTGTTACCTCAGATTCCGCATCCTCTTCTCCCCAGAAGGATATATCATTCAGCGCAAGTTTAAGTTAGAACTCTCTCCCATTATGTTGTCATCCTCTCGCAAGAACAAAAGAACAACAACAAAAAGCAACCTTTACCAGAGAAAGGTTGAATCGGTTTTAACTAATGCATGCCAATATCAAAAGTTGAAAACCCGAAACACATATGTTTATGCTAAACACAACTCATGTAAACACAAATTGATTCAACACATTGTGACTTTTTACCTATTAGTCTCAATCGGAACACCTAATGATCCTTCGATAAAGCCTACCAACATGGGCTAGAACTTAATCCCGCTAAATCAAAAAGCCACATAAACCATAAGGGTTCATACATATGAGATCGAATATTAAGGTTAACAAAACCGAAATCAAACATCCCATAAACACATAGCAATAATATAAAGCATTCAAGCACAAGTTATGCAATCGAAAAAATATCACACGAAAAATTATAAAATAAATTTATTCATAAATAATAGATAGTTTTATTCAGCAATAGATCTTATACAATAATTGAAATAATTCATGAACTGATGTCTATTTTCTTGGATTAAGTATTACAACATATAACTTAATCTCTAGTGGTGCTCTTATTGTTCACTGAAGTTTCTTCAGTGTTCTAACTCTTGAAGCATGTCTCTTGGACTTGTCTGCAACCACTTCATGTTTCTCAATATTTTCAACTTGAACTTTCATACCAACAAGATCAGCTTTTGTTTCTTCAATTCTATCCTTGAGGCAATCTTGATGATGGATCGTCATTATGGGGTTGGTTCTTAGTTCTTCAAAACCTTGGATATAGTCAATCATACTATCAGAACGTATCTACTTGGTCTTTGTTGGATCTTGAAGGTTGTAAGCAAACAGACATGACTCATCTTGAGATCCAGCAGAACTATCAGAATCATAATCAGACATGATTTTTGATATGATTTTCTTCTTCCTTTCTGTATTGATTCCTCCTTATTGATCTTTGTAACACTGCAAGTTATTGGAGGCGTGCTAGGTATTTAAATAAGGATCAATCAGGGTTTCTTAATACAAGCAAGAGATTGTTTCTCTTAAGAAGAGACAATTTTCGGACCGAAAATACTTGGGAAATCCCGAAAATATACACAAAATATATTTCGTTTCCTTTGTCCGAACTTCCCATGCTGGAAGGTTTATTAAAATTCAAAAATTTCAAATAAAACCTATTTTTGGAAGATCATGGTAAACATGAACAAATTTTTAGACAAAGATGGATTCGCAGTTATCCAGTGATTTACATAATTTTCTGATACAAAACACATAAAAATTGTGCTCCCTTTTTTTTATGTGCTTCTCATCCCAAGGCTTACGAGAAAGAACTAGGATGAGAGTGCACTATCTCCATACAACTAGATTGCATTGGAGTAAGCCTTTTCTTGCTTACAGCGAGTATCAGAAACATAGTTCATGTTTCTCTTTGGAAATTTCTACCCAAAGTATTTTCTCCCAAGAAGATGATCCTTCTTTGATCTAAAGGTATGATCATGTGGAGAAACAACACTGATGTGAGAATTTTCAGAGATAGATAAATCTCTCTTAATTCTGTCAATGAGATTTTCATAAGATTTTCTCATTCTAAGGATTTCCTTATGATGTGCATCAGTATGATTATTTGAAACAATTATCGGAAATTCATGATTGTTTCCTTTGGAAGAGATTTTCTCTTCTCCTTTCTTCTGGAATCGTTCTTCATGTGGGCGAGGACTATTTCGACATGAATGAGGAGGAACCTTTTTCCAGAAGCGATTATCAACTCTTACTCCTGATTATTTTGAGTTGACTTTATCAAATTTGGGTATACACTTTCTTTCTACTAAGGAATGATCTTTCAGATTTTTAAGACAAGAAACTTATTTTAATACTTTTACCACTGTATTTTGAAAAAGTATAAGTTTCCTGTCAAGTGACTGAAAGTTGTATTCCTTAAGATCTCTTTCATGAATTTGGTTCAAAGTTTCCTTTGGACAAGATTTCCCTTGATCATCAGTAGATGTAGAAGATGGTTTCTCATTCTCTTCTGACTTGATGTAGTTAGTTAGAATACCATCATCATGATCTGTTTCAGATGTGATCAAACAAGTTTTGTTATCACAATCTATAAAAGTCGAATAAGGACTTTTGGTTTCTTCATCAAAAAAATTTATAACAGAATCATTAGTCAGAGTCATCGGATGAGTCTCTTGATCTTGAGTAAGAGATTTACCAAGGGCTTCTAGTTTGATATTGAGATCCATATTATCTTTGGATAGAGTATTTAGTTGAATGTCCTTTTCTCTTATCTAATGCTTAAGAAGATTAGATTATGTCTTTAATATTAGCATTCGAGTAGACAGAAAGCTTATTGGCTTTAGGAGTTTTACCAACTCTTTATCAGAATCTTCTTTTCCATCAGAGATAGACTCAGATGTTTTCGTAACTCCTGGATCATGAGTTAATGAAGTTGTAACATCTTCAACATTTGAGTACTCATACTCTTGCATAACGTTGAGTGAATCATCTATTAGATTCCATTCTTATAGGTTGGATCGCACCAGACACAGATTGTTAGATCTTTTCGTGTTTGCCTACTCTAATACCAATGAAAAAGACGAGGGTACCCAAATACACCACAATCTTTAAATTATCCACCTATAAGTCCTCTTACTGAAAGTGATTGTCTATGGACAAAGTCGAGATAATACTACAAATCGGCATTCACACTTTGTGTGATCGTCTATGGATACGAGATCGAGACAATACAATAATCAAAGTGTGATTACTTGATAATAGGTTTGGACTTAACCAAACTCTACAAGATCACTATCAAGTAATACGGAGTTAACGTTTGTGTAATTTACTTTAAATTATACCAACAACAATTATAATTGCGGAAAATAAAGGTAAATGACACAACAAGATTTTGTTAACGAGGAAACCGTAAATGCAGAAAAACCCCGGGACCAAGTCCAGAATTGAATACTCTTAGAATTAAGCCGCTATACAAAATCTAAAATCAATCTATCCAACAACTACCGAAGTAGCAGAGTTTAGATTTGCAATCAATCAATATAGATCAAACAAGAAAATATAAGGTGATGCCGATCTTACACAACTAATCAATCGAATAAATCCGATTCTAGTTGGATCCCAGCCGATCAAGGTTTGTGCACACCCAAAGATTTAGAAACCAAATCAGAAATCTTCTTTGTCTTCAAATCTTCTTTAATCTTCAATAAACACCTGCACAACACCACTTGACTCTCTTGTGATCAATCACGCACAGAACGGAGTCTGTTAACAATGGATTATCACAAGAAGTCTTAAGATCTACAAACAGTTCTAAAGATCCCGTTAACACTTTGATCTAGTTTGAGTGAATCTTATATCAGAAGAGAAGATTCTCAAGAATAAACAAACTAGGTGCAATCAAAGTTCAACAACCGTTAGTCACTCAAATCAACCGAAAACTAAAATAAACTGCAATTATCCAGTGTCCCACCAACGGTACTCATAGATCGCTTCTTGAACCCACAAATGTCTTTAAACGAGCGGTCGTAAGAGATTTCACCTAATTAGGGTACTTTCCTCTCCGAATAGACGGCTCCACCAGAAATATTGGATCACTATCAAGTAATATGGAGTTAACGTTTGTGTGATTTACTTTAAATTATAATAATAACAATTATAATTGCGGAAAAGAAAAGTAAATGACACAGCAAGATTTTGTTAACGAGGAAACCATAAATGAAGAAAAACCCCGGGACCAAGTCCAAAATTGAATACTCCCAGAATTAAGTCGTTATACAAAATCTAAACCAACTTCATATAGTTGAAACCAAGCAACTAAACCTAGTTCACTTAGTTTCTTCTGAGTCCCTGCGCTTACGACATTCAATAAGTGCACACACTGGAACAATTCCTTTGGATCGTATTCCAAACAGTAAAGGAACAACAAATCCGTTTAGTAACAACTTTATTGATTCTTTCCAGATAAAGAAATCTCAAGTCATATGCAAAGGCTCTTCCATTTAAACTAATAAACTCTTTTTCCTGGTTAGATCAATCTAATCTCTATTACCTAAGTGATAAGATTCATATTTGTAACAATAAAAATAGAACTCAAGAGAACTATTAGGTGTTACCGATCTCACGCAACTAATCAATCGAATAAATCTGATTCTAGTTGGATCCCAATCGATCAAGGTTTTTGCTACACTAAGATATGAGAAACCAATAAGAAATCTTCTTCGTCTTCAAAACTTCTTTAATCTTCAATTAAACCTGCACAACACCACTTGAATCTCTTGTGATCAATCACGCACAGAACGGAGTCTGTTAACAATGGATTATCACAAGATATTTTTAGAACTACAAACAGTTCTAAAGATCCCGTCGACACTTCGATCTAGTTTGAGTGAATCTTATATCAGAAGAGAAGATTTTCAAGAATAAACAAACTAGGGGCAATCAAAGTTCAGCAGCCGTTAGTCAATCAAATCAATCGAAAACATATAAACTACAATTATCTAGTTTCCCACCAACGGTACTCGTAGAACTTCTTGATCCCACAAAAGTCTTTAAACGGGCGGTCGTAAAAGATTTCGCCTAATTATGGTACTTTCCTCTCCGGATAGACGGCTCCACCAGAAACAACAAAAGGATGAAGTTTGTCTGGATCTTAGGATAGTTTGCTCAAAATGCAAACTTGGGTATTTATAGACAAAGGATGTTTGGACACCAAGGAATTTCCAAAACCGAAATTATTCTCAAGATATGCAATAAATGCCCAAATCGGTTTTCATAATTCCTGGAAATGCTTTGTCCAATATTTTCCGAAATCTCTCAATAGAAAATATCCAATTAGTAAATGCACATTACTAATTTTTATTCTATAGATATATGCATTTAATTGCTGGTAATTAAAGCATATACAACTAACAACTTTAATTAAAAGATTCTTAATTTATTTCGGACCGGGATCTCCTTGAGTAATTAAGGAATAACTTTGAACAATAAAAGATAAGAGTTATTGTTCGTGTTCAAAGTATGTTGACATCTTTTCTTTGTAAATCATCTTTCATATTTACAATCTTGGAATCGATTATACCACACTTCTAAACAAGTTTAGAATTGGTTCATCTGTATTCCAAGACAACAATATGATTGATCAAATATCAAATCACAATCATGGGTTCAATCGGTTCTACCAATCACTAGGATCGGTTATACCTTAATATGGATTACTTGTGATTGGACACACAAGTTACCAGGATCGGTTATGTCAGTTACCAGGATCGGTTACGTCAATTACAAGGACCGGTTACCATATACTCATGGTATTGCTTGTGATCGGCTACACAAGTCACTAGGATCGGTTACACCAATTACCAGTATCGGTTACACCAATTACTAGGACCGGTTACACCAATTACAAGGATCGATTACACAACTCTTTTGTGATCGGTCACACCAATTACTAGGATCGGTCACACCAATTACAAATATCGATCATACCATCTCAAGTGATTACTTAGGATCGGTTACACTAATTAATAAAAACTAGTCATACCAAATCATAAGTCAGGCATTGTGATTGTTATACTAAGATACATAACAAGTTATAATCGGTTATACTAACTCACACATATTGGTAATCCAAAGATATGCAATGAATAACAATACCAATAAGCCTAGCGGTTTCCCTTTCGATTCATAAAACAAGTTCATGAATGTACTTCCTTTAAACAAATGTAAACATTGTTTCCTGGGATGAAATCTTCACCTTTGCCCATACACATAATCACAATAGCATTTATACGATTATGTCGATGTCATATCTACGAAGTTCAAAAGATAAGCGTTATACTTCGTAGTTTAATTCCTTAATACTATGATCATATGATCATGCCTCACTAGTAAAGTAAAATATTCATTCACAGCTTCGCAGTTATATTTTCAATATAGCATGACTTGAAAGATACGTTAGGAATGAAACAGTTCAAGTCAATATACTAACCTCAAGAGGAAGGATGATGTCGTCGTTGTAGCTCGTTACTTCTTCACATTCTTCAGGTCTTAGACTAATACTTGTATGTCTCATAATCTTAGACTTTCTAGTCTAACCTATACGAAGTTGTCTCTAGTACATAATCAAGCGACTCTTAGATGAGTTTTGGTTCACTAAAATATGACAACCAAACTTGACAATCCAACGCTTGGTGGGTTCAAGCGAGTTATGCTCTAAAATTGTGATTAGTTATACCAAGATACATAACCTAAGTTAAGACCGGTTCTACCATTTCACACATATTGGTCATCCAAAGATTTGCAATGAATAGACGGGCCAATAAGCCTATTGATTTCCCTTTAGATTCACGAAACAAGTTCATGAATGTACTTCTTTTAAACAAATGTAAAACATTGTTTCCTAGGATGAAATCTTCACCATAACCCATTCACATAATCATAACAATATATACAAGATTATGTCGATGTCAAATCTGCGAAGTTCAAAAGATAAGTGTTATACTTCGTAGTCTAATTCCTTAATACTATGACCATACTATTATGATCATGTCCCATCACTAGAGTATTATACAATATGTACAGTATATATAGCTTCGCAGTTATGTTTTCAATATAACACGACTTGAAAGATGCGTTAGGAATGAAACAGTTCTAGTCAATATTACTAACCTCAAGTGGAAGGATGATGTCGTCGTTGTAGTTCGTTACTTCTTCACATTCTTCGGGTCTTCGAAGTAATACTTGTATGTCTCAACATTCCTAGACTTTCTAGTATAACCTAAACGAAGTTTACTCTAGTATTTAATCAAGCGACTCTAGATGAGTTTTGATACTAAAATATGACAACCAAACTTGACATACCAACACTTGGTGAGTTCAACCGAGCTATGATCTAACAATCTCCCCCTTTGTCAATTTTAGTGACAACTCTTATTACATATGGATAAACAAATTACAAAATGATTCATTTTACATACGCCTGATTCCAATTTTCAACAGCACAATAACCTGCATATATTCAATCAATAAATGTCGATATTGACATTTGAATAACAAAAGCTTTTACTCCCCCTAAAGGTAAGCTAGGTAAATATTCAATCTGAACATCTTTGTTATTCCCCCTTCGTAGTAAGAATGACTACAAAAACGACAAAAGGTATGCTGTGTAGTATTTCTCCCCCTTAGTCAATGTTTTGCTCTTTCGTTAGATATAACGTTTAAGCACAATTGTCTTTTCCTAGTGATTAAAAATCACTTGTTTACTCCATATATTTCTCCCCCTTTTTGTCACAAAATGACAAAGGTTCGCGCAAATAAAGGACAAACCGGAAGGATCTTACAAATCCAAAAGACTTGTAAACAACCTATAGGAGTTAAGCACGAAGGTTTCACATACCATTTTAGATAACCAATATTAAAACCAAAACTACAAAGTAATTTAGTTTCAATATGTTATCAAGGAGACAATTTCTCGAAGCAATTTTCCCTAATAGTCTAACAAATTGACTAAGAAACTTAATTCCCTTGTTAGACCGATTGTGTATGCACAACCGTTTATTTTGATAAGACCAAAATAAAGATCAGAATTAACTTTATTTCTCTCATCAGGCTCTAATTATTCAGATAATAACTTAGACCTTTCCCTTTAGACAAGACAAAAACTAGGTTAGTTAACTAGTTTTTCTTTTTAAGGCATTCTATTAGACTTGAATAACTGAATCCTCCAATTTGATAAGTCTAACTAAGATCAGAATTAACTTAGTTTCTCTTATCCGGAATCGAATTGGACTAAACAAATGATCCCGTATTTTGTTAATCCACAAACAATACATACAAACCAAAATAAATTGACTTGCACAATTATTTCTCTTAACCGGAAGCAATTAAAACAAATATACACATTACAGCACCGCAATTGCACCGAATTTCGTTAAGCAAAAACACTTGATCCCCAACAATAAAGAAGATACCAAACAATAAGCCAAATAAATTGACACAGTTTTTCTTAACCGGAAACAATTGAATTACACACACACATCCATACACAATATAATGGAACATATCAATTGTACCGAAATTTTGTTAAGAAAAAGAAAAATATATGCAATATAAACATGCTTTTCTTAAACAGGAAAACGATTAACTAACAAATTCGTTACCTAAAATTCCGCAGCCTCTTCTCCCCAGAAAGATATATTATTAAGCGCAAGTTCAAATAAGAACTCCCCCCCAGTATGTTGTCATCCTCTCGCAAGAACAAAAGAACAACAACAAAAACAACCTTTACCAGAGAAAGGTTGAATCGGTTTTAACTAATGCGTGCCAATAGAAAAAGTTGGAAACCCGAAACACGTATGTTATGCTAAACACAACTTACGAAAACACAAATTGATTCAACATATTGTGACTTTTCACATATGAGTTTCAATCGGAACACCTTATGATCCTTTGATAAAGCCTACCAACATGGGATAGAACTTAATCCCGCTAAATCAAAAAGACACACAAATCATAAGGGTTACATCATATGAGATCGAATATTAAGGTTAATAAAAACCGAAATCAGACATCTCATAAACATTATACACATAGCAATAATCGGTAACTATCGCACAAATATTATAAAATAATAATTTTATTCATAAATAACAATAATGATAGTTTTTATTCAAAATAGACCTTATACAATAATTGAAGTAAGTCAAAACATTGATATCTATTTTCTGTAAATAAGAATCTAATCTTATTTTTATTGTCTTCTACTTGTTTTCATGCATTGGTCCTTTTAATCCCTTTAGCAGAAATTCCGTTTAGGAGGAAATATCGTCGAGTAGAGGCTGAAACAATAACACTTTCCCTCAAACATACGAGCAAGTTTGTTGGTGAGAATCATAGTTGTCAGTCTTTTCCTTAGATCTTCATTCGGTATCATCTTTGAAAGCATGCTTGTGAAAACCCTAAGATGAATATTTTGAGAATTCAGAATATTTATTTTATTTGAAAATATTTCAAAAAATTGCAGGATAACCCCAAGTTTTTATTTCCGATATTGAAAACACATCTATTTTTAAGGAAACATATTTTCGGAAACAAGCGCTTTTGATTGATGTGATATCGATCCACACATGGGATTTTAGGAACCGAATTGGCCCATATAACCGGAAATTGAACCACAAGTCATAAGTTATGTTTGGGGAATTTTTAAACCTGAGATAACTTAACTCATTAAGGTTGCTGATTCCTTTTAGCATATCACTGGTTTCAAAGAAACCATTGTGTGGAGAATGCATGTGACTACTTTCCATAGAGAAGATGAGAGAATACTTCCTTTTCTTAATCTCATAAGGTCGAAGTATTTTCTTAGCTCGAATTATATTGTAATAAGATTCTATTACAATACTGTCTTTTAATACAGTAAGGAATTCTTACTTTATTAATGATTTTTCGAGTCATTAGAGAATGTAGATTTTGATTCTCTGTTTGAAAGTAGCTTCTCTTCTGGTTGCTTCTAAAATCTAATCTAACAGGATTGTTTATAAATATCGATGGATACATGACCAAAATTATGATTCACAAATCTTAAGATTTTGAGATGATAATTTCTCTTAGTGATGCAACGTTCAAGGTGAGAAACAGAAGCAATTGAGGAGATAATATGTAGCCCTTCCAAATCAATATTATGATATTTTGTTGAATTGGATTGATTTCCTTATTTGAACAATCCAGTACAAGAGAAAATCAGTGGGTTGTCTCTTAGATCTAAGAGAGAATTTATTGGAAAACCGTAAGTTTCTGACCAACTTTTAAACGTTTCCTTAAATGAGAGTTTCACAGTCTTCATTCGTGTCTTCTACCAAGGAACTTTGAAGATGTCAAATCCTGTTATTACATTAACTGAATCAGCCATTAGATTCAATTCCTATAGGTTGGATCGCACCAAACACAGATTGTTAGATATTCCTTGTTTGAACAATCCAGTACAAGAGAAAATCAGTGGGTTGTCTCTTAGATCTAAGAGAGAATTTCTTGGAAAACCGTAAGAATCTGACCAACTTTTAAACGTTTCCTTAAATGAGAGTTTCACAGTTTTCATTCGTGTCTTCTACCAAGGAACTTTGAAGATGTAAAATCCTGTTATTACGTTAACTGAATCAGCCATTAGATTTAATTCCTATAGGTTGGATCGCACCAAACACAGATTGTTAGATATTTTCGTGTTTGCCTGCTCTGATACTAATTGAAAAGACGAGGGTACCCAAATACACCATAATCTTTTTATCTCAACCTATAAGTCCTCTAGCGAATGTTATCGTCTATGGACTGAGTCGAGACAATACGACAATTGGGTTCACACTTTGTGTGATCGTCTATGGATACGAGATCGAGAGAATACAACAACAAGATAACTTGTGTAATTGACTATGGATACAAGATCGATACAATACAACAACAAAGTGTGTTACTTGATAATAGGTTCGATATTAACCAAACTCTATATGATCACTATCAAGTAATGCGGAGTTAACGTATATATGTATTTTACTTTATTATAATAAACAATTATAATGCGGAAATCAAAGTAAAAGACACAACAAGATTTTGTTAACGAGGAAACTGCAAATGCTGAAAAACCCCGGGACCTAGTCCAGTTTTTAATACTCTCAGAATTAAGCCGCTATACAAAATCTAATACCAACTTCGTATAGTTGAGACCAAGCAGACTACCCTTAGCTACTTAGTTCCCTCAGTATCCCTACGCCTCCGACTTCTAGAGTCACGGACGTGCATAGCAAGTCCTTTGGATCGTATTCCAAACAACAAAGGAAGAATCTGTTTGGTAACCACTCTAATCTTGCTACAAGATTTAGATGAGTTGTTGAAAAAGGCTCTTCCATTTAATCTAATAAACTCTTTTGTCTGGTTAGATCAATCTAACTTTAACTACCGAAATAGTCAAGTATAGATTCACACTCAATCAAAATAAATCTCAAAGATAAATATAGAGAATGCCGATCTCATGCAACTAATCAATCGAATAAATCTGATTCTAGTTGGATCCTAGCCGATCAAGGTTTGTGCACACAATTCACAAGATACAAAAACTAATAAGAAATCTTCTTCGTCTCCAAATGAAAAGATGAGGGTACCTAAATACACCACAACCTTTTATTTATCCGCCTATAAACCCTCTTACTGAAAGTGATTGTCTATGGACAAAGTCGAGACAATACGACAAATCAGTATTCACACTTTGTGTGATCGTCTATGGATACGAGATCGAGACAATACAACAATCAAAGTGTGATTACTTAATAATAGGTTCGGACTTAACCAAACTTTATAGGATCACTATCAAGTAAAGCGGAGTTAACGTTTGTGTAATTTACTTCTAATTATAATAAACAATTATAATTGCGAAAATAGAAAAGTAAAAGACACAGCAAGATTTTATCAACGAGGAAACCGCAATTGCGGAAAAACCTCGGGACCTAGTCCAGAATTGAATACTCTCAGAATTAAGACGCTATACAAAATATAAACAAACTTCGTATAGTTGAGACCAAGCAACTAACCCTAGTTCACTTAGTTTCTTCAGTATCCATGCGCTTACGACTTTCAGTGAGTGTACTCACTGGAACAATTCCTTTGGATCGTATTCCAAATAGTAAAGGAACAACAACTCTGTTTGGTAACAACTCTATTGATTCTTTCCAGATAAAGATGTCTCAAGTCATATGCAAAGGGTCTTCCGTGTAAACCAATAAACCCCTTTGCCTGGTTAGATCAATCCAATCTCTATCACCTAAGTAATAAGATTCAGATTTGTAACAATCAAAATAGATCTCAAGAGAACTATTAGGTGTTACTGATCTCACACAACTAATCAATCTTATAAATACGATTCTAGTTGGATCCCAGTCGATCAAGGTTTGTGCTACACAAAGATATGAGAAACCAATAAGAAATCTTTTTCGTCTTCAAATCTTATTTAATCTTCAATTAAACCTGCAAAACACCACTTGAATCTCTTGTGATCAATCACGCACAAAACGGAGTTTGTTAACAATGGATTATAACAAGATGTATTTAGATCTACAAATAGTTCTAAAGATCCCGTCGACACTTCGATCTAGTTTGAGTGAATCTTATATCAGGAGAGAAGATTCTCAAGAATAAACAAACTAGGCGCAATCAAAGTTCAACAACCATTAGTCAATAAAATCAATAGAAAACTAATAAACTGCAATTATTTAGTTTCCCACCAACGGTACTCGTAGAGCTTCTTGATCCCACAGAAGTCTTTAAACGAGCGGTCATAAGAGATTTCGCCTAATTAGGGTACTTTCCTCTCCGGATAGACGGCTCCACCAGAAACAACAAAAAGATGAAGTTTGCCTGGCTCTTAGGATAGTTTGCTAGAAATGCAAACTTTGGTATTTATAGACCAAGGATGTTTGGACACCAAGGAATTTCAAAAACCGGAAATATTCTCAAGATATGCAATAAATGCCCATACGGTTTTCATAATTCCAGGAAATGCTTTGTCCAATATTTTCAGAAATATCTCAATAGAAAATCTCTAATTAGTAAATGCACATTACTAATTTTTATTCTCTAGAGATATGCATTTAATTGTTAGTAATTAAAGCATATAAAACTAACAACCTTAATTAAAAGATTCTTAATTTATTTCGTATCGTGATCTCCTTGAGTAATTAAGGAATATCTTTGAACAATAAAAGATAAGAGTTACTATTCGTGTTCAAAGTATGTTGACATGTTTTATTTGTAAATCATCTTTCATATTTACAATCTTGGAATCGATTATACCACACTTCCAAACAAGTTTAGAATTGGTTCATTAGAATTCCAAGACAACTGTGTGATTGATCAAATATCAAATCACATTCATGGGTTCAATCAGTTCTACCAATCACTAGGATCGGTTATACCTTAATATGGAACACTTGTGATCGGTCACACAGGTTACCAGGACTGGTTACATCTGTTACCAGGATCGGTTACATCAATTACCAGGACCGGTTACCATATACACATGGTATTGCTTGTGATCGGTCACACCAGTCACTAGGATCGGTTACACCAATTATCAGGATCGGTTACACCAATTACTAGGACCGGTTACACAAATTACAAGGATCGATTACACAACTTTTTGTGATCGGTCACACCATTTACTAGGATCGGTCACACCAATTACAAATATCGATCATACTATCTCAGGTGATTACTTAGGATCGGTTACACTAATTAATCAAAACTAGTAATGCCAAATCATAAGTCAGGCATTGTGATTAGTTATACCAAGATACATAACAAGTTACGATCGGTTCTACCATCTCACACATATTGGTAATCCAAAGATTTGCAATGAATAACAATACCAATAAGCCTAACGATTTCCCTTTCGATTCATAAAACAAGTTCATGAATGTACTTCCTTTAAACAAATGTAAAACATTGTTTCCTAGGATGAAATCTTCACCTTTACCCATTCACATAATCACAATAGCATTCATAAGTTATGTCGATGTCATATCTATGAAGTTTAAAAGATAAGCGTTATACTTCGTAGTCTAATATACTATGATCATATGATCATGTCTCACTACTAGAATAACTAATTCATTAGTAACTTTATAGTTATGTTTTCAATGTAGCACGACTTGAAAGATACGTTAGGAATGAATAGTTCAAGTCAATGTTACTAACCTCAAGAGGAAGGATGATGTCGTCGTTGTAGCTCGTTACTTGTTCACGTTCTTCAGGTCTTCGAGTAATACTTGTATGTCTCATATTCCTAGACTTTCTAGTCTAACCTATACGAAGTTGTCTCTAGTACATAATCAAGCGACTCTTAGATGAGTTTTGATTCACTAAAGTATGACAACCAAACTTGACATACCAACGCTTGGTGGGTTCAACCAAGCTATGCTCTAACAATCTCCCCCTTTGTCAATTTTAGTGACAAAACTCTTAATACTTATGGAAAAAACAAATTACAAGAATTCATTATACATACGATTGATTCCAAGTTTCAACAATCCTGCATATATTCAATCAATAAATGCCGTTGTTGACATCTAAATAAAAAAGCTTATACTCCCCCTAAAGGTAAGATAGGTAGATATTCAATTCGAACATCTTTGTTATTCCCCTTTTGTAGTCAAGATAACTACACAACAATATGATATGTTTCTCCCCCTTAGTCAATGCTTTACTCTTTCTTTATATATAACGTTTAAGCACAATTTTCCTTTCTTTAGTGATTTAAAATCATTTGTTTACTCCATATATTTCTCCCCCTTTTTGTCACAAAATGACAAAGGTTCGAGAAAATAAAGGTCAAACCGAAAGGATCATACAAATCTAAAAGACTTGTACACAACCTATAAAAGTTAAGCACGAAGGTTTCACATACCACTTTAGATAACCAATATTAAAACTGAAACTACAAGTAATTTAGTTTTAATATGTGTTGATGGTGGTTTTTAGTTCAGGGCTAAAATTTTAAAACCCTGTATTTAATGTGTCGTCGTTCTGCAAAGAAATAGAGCCATTGATAAGCGATGAGTACCTACGCCTCTTTGCTTACATATGTATTAAGCAATTCAGTATACTTATATATAAAATTTTCATAAAAATAATGTTGGTTGCAAAATCCTAGATATTCTGTAATTTTATTAATCTCCCGCCTGCATTATTCATTAATGTATGGCTTGTTGAGTATTTTTCCTATGCTATGTTCCCCAGCTGAACTCTTAATATTGACATGACATGACAATTAATGTTCGCTCGCATCTGAGTAGCATGAATTTCCCGAAGTGTCAGGATTAAGATCTGCATGAAAGTACTCAATCGGAAGCACGCAAACTGTACTGCTTTCTGAGAATAAAATTAGTAATTTTGTGTCAACACACAGAAGTCATCAAATTTGATTAATTTTGTGTCATCTCACAAAATTCAAAGTTTTAACCTAATTTTATCAATTTGGAAAAATTAGGTTTTTACGGCCTGCGCAATATCTCGAACCGTATTGGTCGAGACCAAACCTAGGCAACCTAGGAAATTGATCCACCATGGACTAGTGGGAGCAAAATCCTACCAAAAGTCGAAAAAACAAGAAATAAAGAGGAATTGTAGCACGTAAAAGCTGCAGCAAAAGGGGCGTGGCCGCGCCACTTCGCTGGCCGGTTCGCCCTGGCTAGCGCCGTCGTACCATCGGTCGGCCATCCATATTGCTGCATGCCGACCCCTCTTTCCCACCGACCAATCAAATCGTTCTTAATGCGCAGCCTACACTTTTAATTAAAGGTAGATGTTGGCCAGTCGACATGCTTAGTTTCTTAAGAAATTGAATCTAGACTGTCCATGCCAGTCTTAAAACGATCACGGCCATCCAACTTGGCCAGTCGGTTTATCAAGTTTAGCCTCCTCCTGCATGGCCAAACAAGCTCCACAACATTTACCGGTGGGCCCACTTCTGTTCCAGCCAATTGGAACTCCTCTAGCCTGCAGATAGCATCCATGATCGCTAGCCAAAGTAGGCTAGTCATACCGTTGAAAAAGAAGTTTAACGAGTTAAGACTGGCCATGGAAGTCTCGAATTCATTATGGCCGTCCAACTTAGCCAGCCTAGTTGGATGGCTTAGATTTTATTTTAGGCAACCAATGAAGTGCCGGTATGCTCACCGGCGACTAGCCTTTAGCCTTGGCCAATCACGTTGCTCACAACCTGCCAGCAGCACATCAAATCAATCATCTAAAGTAGATCGGTCACACGACTTTAAAAGACTTAAATTCAACTAACGGAAGCACGAGGTTGTCGCAAAACAATCTCGGCAGTCCAACTTGGCTAGCCAAATTGACCGGTCTAGATCCGATTTCAAGCAACCGGCAAGGCACAACCATGCTCAACGGCGGCTCAGCTATAGCCCCAACCCGTCATGCTCACCGGCCGCCCCTCTTCCACAAGGGCTGATCGACTTTCCCTTGGCCTGCTCGAGCGGCTTCTGGAAGCTTCTCAGAGATGGCCGACCGTGCTCTTTTTAAGACATTAAATTCCACGACCAACCAAGACAGGCTCCATACAACGATGCTTCATGAGCATCGATTATTTTGAGTTGCTTGCTTAAAAGCGGTGTTTTATATGCATCGATTACAAACGATGTTTTATAAATATCAGTTTCATAAATAACTTAATTATTCAACTTAATAGCATTGCATGCTATTTTTTACGACAAGTCTCATGACTTGACTTGTCATATATGACTGCCCACCGTATAGCTTGCAGGTAATTGGTCGAAATAATTAGGTCTTGTGAGCAAAACCCACTCAGCAACTTGCAACATATTTTTCTATAAAATACTCGAGACATCAAACATATCACAAACTGGGGGATGTTCATCAAGGTATTGGTCTGGCGGTCTACAGCGTGCGGCGTGCAACACGCCCATTATAAGAAAGTGTCAGGAAAGGCGGAAAATTAGTGATGGTAGAAAAGTAGTGGGAATAAAACCAACCAGTCTTCCCCTCATAATAGGGACGTGGTTTTCACCATTCTACACGATTCTCCACTTCTCCATCACTCAACTACTTCCACTTCCTATGAGATCACGGGGTTCGGCTATGACTTCTATAAATAGATTTTCAATCTATTTAAACAAACAACAAGGGTTGTCGACACAAGTATCCAGAAAACACCAAGAACTTATAGCTTACATTCCGAAAGCAAGTTCCATATTCTGATACAAGTCATAAAACAGCCACACCTTCATAGTTCATCATTCTGATCTCCACACCTTCTTCGCTTCCCTCCCTAAGATCGACCCTTCTCCTTCATTTGGTGACCGAAGCAAGACTGGAATGTTTATTTCCTTGTTTAGGCCAGAATTGTATAGATCGATCTCTGGAATCTAAAGTACTCATGTGCAATACATTTGTTTAGGGTTTAGATTCATTTCTCATCGACACACCCAATTTACCATTTTCAGCAGAATCAGTTTTTACCCTACTACAATATGTTATCAAGGAAAACTATTGCCCGAAGCAATTTTCCCTAATAGTTGAACAAATTGACTAATAAAATTAGTTCCCTTGTTAAACCGATTGTACACATACAATCGCTTATTTTGATAAGACCAAAATAAAGATCAGAATTAACTTTATTTCTCTCATAAAGTTTTAATTATTCAGACAATAACTTGGACCTTTCTCTTTAGACAAGAAAAGTACTAGGTTAGTTAACTAGTATTTCTTGTCAAGGTATTCGATTGGACTTGAATAACTGAATCCTTCAATTTGATAAGTCTAACTAAGATCAGAATTAACTTAGTTTCTCTTATCCGGAATCAAATTGGACTAAACAAATGATCCCATATTTTTTTAAACCATAAACAATATATACAAACCAAAATAAATTGACTAGCATAATTATTTTATTAACCGGAAGCAATTGAAACAAACATGGACATTATAACACCGCAATTGCACCGAAATTTCGTTAAGCAAAAACACTTGATAACAAACAATAAGCCAAATAAATTGACACAATTTTTCTTAACCGGAAACAATTGAATCACACACACACACATCCATACACACATAATGGAATATATCAATTGTTCCTAAATTTTGTTAAGCAAAAGAAAAATATATGCAATATAAGCAGGCTTTTCTTAAATAGGAAAACGATTAACTAACAAATTTGTTACCTCAGATTCCGCATCCTATTCTCCCCAGAAAGATATATCATTAAGCGCAAGTTCAAGTTAGAACTCTCCCCCATTATGTTGTCATCCTCTCGCAAGAACAAAAGAACAACAACAAGAGCAACCTTTACCAGAGAAAGGTTGAATCGGTTTTAACTAATGCGTGATAATAGCAAAAGTTGAAAACCCGAAACACATATGTTTATGCTAAACACAACTCATGTAAACACAAATTGATTCAACATATTGTGACTTTTCACTTATGAGTTTCAATCGGAACACCTTATGATCCTTTGATAAAGCCTACCAACATGGGCTAGAACTTAATCCCGCTAAATCAAAAAGCCACACAAACCATAAGGGTTCACATCATATTAGATCGAATATCAAGGTTATGAAAACCGAAATCAGACATCCCATAAACCGAAAACACATAGCAAACTATAGACATTCAAGCACAGCTATGTAATTGGAAACTATCACAAGAAAAATTATAAAATAATAATTTTATTCATAAATAATGATAGTTTTATTCAAAAATAAACCTTATACAATAATCGAAATAAATCGAAAATTGTTGTATATTTTCTTTGATTAAGTATTACAGCATATAACATAATCTCTAGTGGTGCTCTTGTTGTTCACTGGGGTTTCTTCAGTGTTCAAACTCTTGAAGCATGTCTCGAGAGACTTGTATTCAACCACTTCTTTTTTTTCAAGCTTTTCAACTTGAACCTTCATGTCTGCAAGATCAGCTTTTGTTTCCTAAATCCTATCCTTGAGCCAATCTTGATTTTGAACCGTCACCATGGATATAGTCAATCATACCATCAAAAGGTATCCACTTGTTTTTTTTTGGATCTTGAAGGTTGTAAGCCAACAGACATGACTCATCTTGAGATACAGCAGAACTATCTGAATCATAGTCAGACATGATTTTCTTCCTCCTTTCTGTATTGATTCCTTGACAATCCTTAACCATTTGAGCTTCCTCCTTATTGGCCTTTGTAAAAATGCGAGTCATTGAAGGCATGCTCAGGGATTTAAATAAGAATTAATCAGGGTTTCTCAATACAAGCAAGAGAAAGTTTCTCTTAAGAAGAGACAACTTTCGGACCGAAAATACATAGGAAATTCCGAAAATATATACATAATATATTTTGTTTCCTATGTCCGAACTTCTCATGCTGGAAGGTTTATTAAAATTCGAAAATTTCAAATAAAACCTATTTTTGGAAGATCATGATAAACATGAACAATTTTTAGACAAAATGGATTCGCAGCTATCCAGAAATTGTCACAGTTTTTTTTTTTTTTTGACAAAAACACAAACAAAAAATTGTGCTCTCGTTTTATGTGCTTTTTTATCCCAAAGGTTATGAGAACAAACTAGGATGAGAGTGCACAATCTCCATACAACTAGGTTGTATCGGAGTAAGCCTTTTCTTGCTTACAACGATTATTAGAAACATAGTTCATGTTTCTCTTTGGAAATTTCTGCCCAAAGTATTTTCTCCCAAGAAGATGATCCTTCCTTGATCTAAAGGTATGATCATGAAGAGAAACTGTACTGATGTGAGAATTTTAAGAGATAGATAAATCTCTCTTAATTCTGTCAATGAGATTTTCATATAATTTTCTCATTCTAAGGATTTGCTTGTTATGCACATCAGTATGATTATCTGCAACAATCATCGGAAAACTTCCCTGATTGTTTCCTTTGGCAGACATTTTTTCTTCCCCTTTTTTATGGAATCGTTCTTCATGTAAACAAAAACTATTTCGAATCTGATTCTGAAGTAGAAAGGGAAGCAGCCCGAGAGAGTGCAGCGATTCTAAAACTTGTTAGAATCCGGGCTGTTGAAGTCTATAGGCTGAAACACAAGGTTAATACAATGCTTGGTATGGTAAAAGATCGTGATTCCCAACTAAGGGATCTTCGTGAGGAAAATGCTGTGGTTTGTTCATCATGAACCTTACCCAAGGCTAAACTCAATGAAAATGCCTATGAAATTGAACGACTATTGAGTAATCTCTCTATTCAAGATAAAAGTCGTTCTTGGGAGTCTGTCATACCAAATACTTCTGACTCTACTGTGATATTTGAAAACGTGACTAACTCTAATCATGTTTCTCAAATGAAAACAGCTTCAGAAGCTAAACTGCAAACCCTTCCTATTGATAAAGTAGTGCTTGGTTCTTCCACTAATCATGGATTTGCCACGTCTCATGGAAGGAAGAAATCGTCTAACGATGTTTCTAATGCTACACACTCTAATCACTCCAGTGATCAGAAAGTCTGTCTCTTTTGTGATTCAAAAGGACATGTTCGACGGAAGAGCAAACTGAAGCTGAATGACAATTACTTTGGTCGACTTCAGCATACCTTAGATTTAATATTCAAAGGTGTAACTGACATTCGGATGTCTAAACCTATTGGTTCTAGTACCCACCCTGTGAATTCTTCCAGGAAAGTCAGTTCAATATGCTCATCGAACGTTCGAACCAATCGTAGCATTAATACAAATCGTTCAAGGAGATTTCAAAAAGGTGCTTCTCAACCTAATGTGAAGAACGATATTCAAGATGTGAAAAAGGTACCCATAGATGGAAGCAACAATGGAGATATGAAGGACAACCTTAATCTGATAATTAAAGGATACAAGGATCTTATCAATAGGATGTCAAATTCCTCCGTACAAACTTCTTCTGGTAAGGATTCAAACTTAGTCTCGTATTTTGATGACAGCAAGTTTTATGATAAATTTTCACATCAAATTTCCTCAAAAAATTAGAAGGAAAAAGAGGATTAACCATGAACAAAATTCATTTGATGAGCATAAGGCTCGTACTTGTGTTAATTAATCACAAGGGTTGAATTCTTACTCATGAAAAATCCTGTTGAGTAAGATATGATAATAATCAGGTATACTTGTGGCTATATGCTTTATGATTAGTTGAGCTATTCTTTTATCGTTCATAGCTAAACTATAGTATTCGGATAGCTTTTCCTGAGCATTGTTTTGTTTCTAGAATTACTTCCAATTGCTTTTTAATTTGGTTGTTTGCTACTTTTGTGCTCTAAATTTTTCTCCTGTGAGATTATAAAATTTATCGAGCCAAAAAATTGTGAAAGAAAATCTTCATGTAGCAAAATTTTGTTGTATTCCTTTTACCTTATAAGGAGGTTTGTTACAGTTTTTAAGTTTTGTTTTGGGGACCATATTGGTTTTCGTACGGGTAACCATATTGACTTGTCACGAACCATTTGAAACCCTAAAATCTTTCCCTAAGAAACCATTTAAATACCAATCCTATTGAATCACGTACGCATACTCTAGGATATTTTCTTCTGGTCAAGAATGTCATCACCTTCTCGCACTTGTGATTTTGCAAGAGGTTTTCTTGATAAAGGTATTAGTTTCGGGTCCAAAAGGAAGAAGAAAAGAACCCTAGTAGATGTTGATGATATCAAATATCAAAATCCTGAAGATTATGATGATGTCTCATGCTACTATGCATATACTCATCAAGATGTAGAGCATGAGGATATGGTTTCTGCCGAAGTGGTTCACTATTTTCTTAAATACTTTGAGGAAGCAAAATTGCAGCTCGTTGATACTATGAAAGATCTCGATGTGTTAAGAACTGAGTTGAAAAAGGTTAACTCTGACCTTGTTCTCATGAAAACACATGTTAAAGATCTTTTAAATGAGGACATCTTCTCTGAAGAAGCAGTGGATGCTGTCAATCACAAGCTCAAAAGCTCTTTGATTTTAGTTCATGATCGGTTTTGATGGTTTAGGAGTTTTTTCTTTGTCTTTAGCTTGTTGATTTTTATTTTGTCTAGGAAACTTCTTATGAGAATTTATTCTTGTGTTTTAAGAAGGATAACTAGGGTTTGGAATAAAAATTATTGTGAGTACACATAACTATTGCCAACGATTTTCATCTTCCAATGTTTTTGGATTTATTTATTTAAATTCTAAAGTTTATTTGGAAGATGATTTTGCAGTGTTAATCTTTATTGGTTTTATATATTGCAAAAATTGTTATGGGATATGTGAGTTTGCGTCCGTGAACTATGATTGTCACATATAGGTCAAAAGTTAAACCTATTATGTCATTATGCAAATATTGATGGAAGATAGGATGAACTTTTGATTACAAAGATTAAGTCTATTATACGTCTTTATGCAAATATTTATGAAAAATAGAATGAATCTTTGAATATTCCGCAGTATTGGTCTTTCCCTGATCCACATCTTTGTGTATGTACTGTGTTGCTCCGTAAGTTCTCTTATGTTGAGCATGACTAATTGAATTGATCATTTTCCTTGTGGTTAATTAAATTGATATTTTTGGATACAAATTCATGTTTCATATGATTTGTTAATGTCCAAAGAAATCGTTCTTTTCTTGTGAAAGTAAGGTCGTTCTTGTTGTTCTTTCGGGAATGACATTTTATGGGGGAGAGTTCTTAATTGAACTTGTGCTTAATTGCCAAATCTTTGTGGGGAGTGCGGCTGTGGAATATCATAGGGGTTATCTTGTATCTTTATAAACTCCTTGATGAATGCATTTAGTTTCGGCTATTTGATGGCATCTAAACAAGTTGGTATGTTGTTCTCTTTTGGTCATGAAGTATCTCTATGAAAAGGGGGAGAATTAATGTGTAGTTCACACTACAAATACATATGGTTTAGGGATCATTATGTAAGGGGGGGGGGTGGTTTTCATTGTGAGATGAAGTATTGACTAAGGGCGAGTGATACATATCACCATAGTATTGTTGTCAAAGTTGTGATACAATTGGACTTTGATGTTGTATAATAATACTATGACATAGTATAACAATGATTGAGAGCAATTATTTTCTCATTGTTATAGCTATGTGAAAGTACTGCGCGGCTCCGTAAGTTCTCTTATGTTGAGAATTTCCGATTAAATTAATCATGGTTTTTCTTGTGGTTCATTTAATTGAGTTTTCTGGACACAAATTCATGTCTCATGTAATTTGTTAATGTCCAAAGAAATACTTCTTTTCTTGTAAAAGTAAGGTCGCTCTTGTTGTTCTTTCGGGAATGACATTTTATGGCGGGGAGTTCTTTATTGAACTTGTGCTTAATTGCCAAATCTTTGTGGGGAGTGCGGCTGTGGAATATTGTAGGAGTTTTCTTGTATCTTTATAAACTCCTTGATGAATACACTAAGTATCGACTATGTGAAATCATCGAAACAACGTTGATATGTTCTTTTTTAGTCATGAATTATCTCTATGAGAATTTCATTATGATCCCACTAGTTTTCGTACCTTTTCCAATTTATATTGACAAAAAGAGGGAGAATTAATGTGTAGTTCACACTAAAAATACATATGGTTTACGGATCATTATGTAAGGGGGAGTTGTTTTCATGTGAGATGAAGTATTGACTAAGGGGGAGTGATACATATCACCATAGTATTGTTGTCAAAGTTGTGATATAATTGGAATTTTATGTTGTGTAATAATACTATGACACCATATAACAATGATTGGGAGCTACTGTTTTCTCATTGTTATAGCTACGGATCTTCAACAACTATGATGCTGAGTTGAACACGTTCAGAATCACTGGAGTACTTGGAAGTGACGAAGAGTTCGAGTAATGTTGAAGAACCGAGGAAATCAAGCATTTGGATGAGAAGCTACAAAGTTTATATTTATTTTGTAATCCATATGTATTGATAGTTTTGTCACTAAAATTGACAAAGGGGGAGATTGTTAGAGCACTGCTCAGTCGAACTCGCAAGTGTTGCTATCCCAAACTTGTGGTCAAGTTTAGTTGCCAAAACTATAAGTCTTTATTTCTAGTCTACTTATAGCTAAGTCTCGGATTAGGATAAAAAGTATAGTTGAGCTTTAGTCTTCACGGCGTTCATCGATTGAAGATGAAGAACTATTAAGGGGAGATTGTGGAACTTCATCAACAAAAGGTATTTGGAGACTTGAACTCATCTATCACTCAAAAGTCTATCTACTCTATGTCCTATTTGAGACAAAATTCGTATAGCTATATAAACTTCGATCAACAACAGAGTTGCCAACAATTTTACTTTTGTCAAGCAATTTAGTGTTCTTTTGTGCTTTGAAAGCAATATCCTTCCTAGATTTGGATGTATGCTCATGATCAAAGATCTTTAACTTCCCAACAAGAGTATTTATTGAAAGAGTATCAAGGTTATTTCCTTCAACGATGGCATGTTTCTTAGAATTGTATCTAGCTGGCAACGATCTGAGAATTTTCATCAAAATGTCCTTTTCAGGAATAGTCTACCCAATGCAAAAGATGCATTAACAATTTCAGACACTTTGTGATTAAACTTATCAAATGAATCCTCATCAACCATACGAAGGTTTTCCCAATCAGAATTTAGGTTTTGAAGCCTAACTTCTTTCTCACAGGAATTTCCTTCGAATACAGTTTCTAAGATATCCTAAGCATCTTTAGACTTAGTGCACGTAGTCACATGGTGCTGAAGATCCGGGGTAATGGCATGGATGATAACATTTAATCTGTCAGAATTTTGTTTTGCAGCGAGAATCTCGGCAGGATCATATGCACCAATATCCTTTGGAACAGTTACATCGCCTTCTATAACAATCGGAGGATCATAGCCATTAACTACACGAATCCATGATTGAAAAATCATGTACTTGAAGAAAGGCACGCATAGCAATTTTCCACCATAAATAATTCGAGCCATCGAAGACTGGTGGTACGTTTATAGAGATAACAATTCTGTCCATAGAGTCAGATTGCTACAAACACAGACTTATGAGGTCTTTAAACGTGTTTGCCTGCTCTGATACCAATCGAAAAAGCGGGGGGTCTAACAACCACACCCAATATTTCATTTAGGCAATCTGTATGCACTAACTCCAACATAATTCCAAGAGAATCAACTAGACAATCAGACTCAATCAAGGAAAATATATCCAAGAGTTATATCTCTGTTTCTCAATGTAATCAGCAAATCAAACAGATGGAAATCCACGAGCCTGATTATTATGAGAAACAACTTGAACGGTACCAAAGACCAATGTTCAAGTGTCAATCAATTTAAATCAAACAAAGGTTGGATTTACCAATTGATTGAACTATGCACAACCTGTGATATTTCAATTATATAGAAAATATAATGCGAAAAGAAATAACACAGACACCAGAAGTTTTGTTAACGAGGAAACCGCAAATGTAGAAAAATCCCGGGACCTAGTCCAGATTTGAACACCATACTGTATTAAGCCGCTACAGACTCTAGCCTACTACAAGTTAACTTCGGACTGGAATATAGTTAAGCCCTAACCAATCTCACACTGATCCAGTCGCGTTCCTTACGCCTCTGAATCCTAACAGGACTCTACGTACTAGATTCCCTTAGCTGATCTCACCCACAACTAAGAGTTGCTACGACTCAAAGTCGAAGACTTGATAAACAAATCTGTCTCATATAGAAAAGTCTATTTTAATAGATAAATCTGTCTCCCACAGAAATACCTACGAAGTTTGTTCCGTCTTTTGATAAATCAAGGTAAACAGGAACCAATTGATAATCCGGTCTTATATTCTCGAAGAACAACCTAGAAATATCAATCACCTCACATCAACTTAACTATATGGTAGTAGAACAAGTTATTGTGGAATCACAAAGAATGAGACGAAGAGCTTTGTGATTACTTTTTATATCTTACCTATCGGAGATAAATCCCGAGCAAATCTTAGAGAAGATGGTACTCAATACGATAGAACAAGTAAAATCAGAAGACACAACTACAGAGAAAATAGTTGGGTCTGGCTTCATAATCCCAATGGAGTCTTTAAGTCGTTAACCTATAATGGTTTTAGGAAAAACCTAAGTTAAAGGAGAATCGACTCTAGTCGCAACTAGTATCACACAGGAGGTGTGGGAATTAGGTTTCCCATTTGCTAGAGTTTTCCCTTATATAGTCTTAAAATCAGGGTTTGATAGCTTTGGAACAAAGCAATCAATATTCATCGTTAGATGAAACCTGATTCAAGATTCAAGCTAATATCTTTCCACCGTTAGATGGTCTTAGCTTGTTACACACAAATTAAATATACCTTCATTTATATATGCAGTAGTATTCAAACAGAACAATAGAGTTTGCTAAAATAATCTAATCAGGGTAAGCCCTTCATCTCAACCCTAGCTGACGAAATTAGCACATAACTAAAGCAGGAGATAAATGAGATTCTATTATAATTAAACCCATTAAAGCAACTGAACCAAAATGATTTATCCCTGTGTTGATGGTGGTTTTCGGTTCAGGGTCAAAATTGTGAAACCCTGTTTTTTAATGCGCTGTCATCCTGCAAAGGAACAGAAGCCATTTGAAAGTAATGAGTGCATAAACCTCTTCGCTCACAGATGTATTGAGCAATTCAATATATTTGTATATATATATAAAATTCACTCAGAATGGTGCATAGCAACAATCCCAAATATTCTATGAATTTTATTTTCCACCAGCATTATTCACTAATGCCTTGCCCGCCTAGTATTTTTCTATGCTATGTTCCCCAGCTGAACTCTCAATATTGGCATGACATGACGATTAATGTTCACTCGCAGCGGAGGAGCACGAATCTCCAGAAGTGTCAGTATTGAGATCTGCATGAAAATACTCACACAGGCTGCACCACTATCTGATAAAGAGATTTTCGTGTCAGCGTGCTTTTAATTAAAAGTAAGCACGATCGACACGCTTAAATTCCTTAGGGAAAACCTAGACTGTCCATGACAGTCTTAAGGAGCAATCACGGCCACACGATTTGGCCAGACAATTCAACGAGCTTATCTTCTTCCCAGCAAAACTAGGTGACCTCCATAATGTCCACCGGCGGGCCCACTAGCATCCCTGCCGATCGGAATCCATTTAATTCACCCGCAACACCCCTGATCGTTAGCGAGAACTAGGGTGATCGCGCTGTTGAAAGAAAGCTCGAACGAGCTAAGACCGACCATTACGGTCTCAAATTCATCACATCCGCCCAACTTAGCTAGCCTAGTTGGACAGTCTAGATCTTCTTTCGAATGATCAAAGAGGTGCTGGCTTGTTCACCGGCGACCCAGCTCCATCCCTGGTCGATCGACCTGCCCACGGCAAGCCAAGAGTGCATCAAATAGTTGCTAAAACTAGGGTGAACACGTTGTTTCGTAAACCCTACTGTCGCAAATCGATCACAACCGTCCATCTTCGCAAGCCATATTGAATGGTTTAGATCAAATTTTAGGCATCCCAATAGATGTCATCATGCTCACCGGCAGCTCGCCTTTGCGTCTGGCCAATCGGCCCGTTCAAACTAGCGCCTAGTGCTTTCAATCGATTAGCCAAAATAGGGTTGGCCACACGGCTTCTAAACCCTAATTTGAATCAACGGCATTAAGCAATTGCCGCAAATCATCTCGTCCATCCAACTTCGCTAGCCTAGTCGGATGGTCTAGATTTATTTTCAGGAGACCGACAGGGTGATGCCGCGATCACCGGCCATCCTTCCTTCACAGGGAACGATCGGCCAAGTCATGGCTCATTCATAGGGTTCCCAAACGATCACTCAAAAGTGGCCATTCGCGCTACTTGCATGATTCAACAGCAGTCATTAACTGCCGCAAATCGTCTCAGCCACTCAACTTGGCTAGCCGATTTAAGCGGTCCAGATCTAACCTGGATCGAACAATAGGATTTTAGAATGGCTACCAGTCGCCACTCTCCTATAGGGCCTGACCGGCCACCCACTGGGATGCGTGCGTAGCTCCTACCGACTCCCTGAAAGAGGGCGATCACGCTCCTTTTAAGACACTAAACTCCGCGACTAACTTAGACGGGCTCGGAAACAATGATGCTTCATGAACATCGATTATTTTCAGCTGCTTGTTTAAAAGCGATGCTTTATATACATCGATTATAAACGATGTTTTATAAATATTGATTCCACAAATAATTTTGTTATTTGACCTAAAAGCACTATGTGCTGCTTTTAGCGGCAAGTTTCACGACTTGACCCATTTACTCGAGACATCAAACATGTCACAAACTGGGGGATGCTCACTGGGGTATTGGTCTGGCGGTTTACAGCGTCCGGCGTGCAACGCGCCCATTACGAGAAAGTGTCAGGAAAGGACGGACGGTTAACAGCAATGAGAGTAATGGGTGAAAGGGTGACCAGTCTTCCCTCATAATGGAGACTTGATGATCACCACCTTTTGCACAACCTCACTTCTCCACTACCTAACTGCCTCCACTTCATACGAGATCAGGGTGCGTTCGAACATGACTTGTATAAATAGGATTTCAACCTATTTCAATACAACAGAAGTATCCAGAAAACACCCAGAACAGATAGCTTACATTCTGCAAGCTAGTTCCACATTCTGATATAGGTCATAAAACAGCCACACCTTCGTAATTCAACATTATGATCTCAACACCTTCTTCGCTTCCCTCCCTAAGATCAACCCTTCTCCTTCACTTTGTGACCGAATTGAATCTGGAACGGCCATTTCTTGGTTTAGGCCAGAGTCTTACAGATTAATCTCTCGAATCTAAAAGTACTCCCGTGCAGTGCATTTGTTTAGGGTTTGAATTTGTTTCTCATCAACACACCCAAATTTACCAAAAACAGCAGAATCAATTTTTACCCCAAAACACCCTGATTTCTTAAGAACACTTAGAACAAAAGAGATCTAATTGGAGTGTTTTCATACCCCTCTTCCCCACTCACTGCCTTCCCCAATTACACCATGATAACTCCTATTTATACATCTATTTCTCCCCTAAAATCCCCATTCACTCAATCAATAGATACACTATAAAATTTAGGGTTTTTATTCTCGAAACTCACCATTGCAGTAATACTTTTATCCTGCACAACCATGACATTATCTTCACTGAATTGCTGATGTTATCGCTATTTGAAATCAGACCTAATCGCCAGTTGCTTGTCGTCATTTTTCTGCTGCCACTGTTGGTGTTGTAGAGAGAGTCAATCAACATCTTTTCCTTTCTGTTGTACCCTGTGTAAGCCACCCTACCTATTTCCTAGGTTATTGTGAAGTGTAGTACAACTGATTGACAATGGATGGAGGAATAGGTTTAGAAAGATAAAAATAGGGTAAAACGGGTATAGGGTTTGAGAGTCTGTTGCCGACAATTGTTAGGAAATTGGGAAAGTTTTCAGTTGAGGGGATGGGATTGAGAGTCTGAGAGAGATTTGACACGCCGATAGGAATGGGGGACAAACAAGTTTAGAATCGGTTTGCCAGTATTCCAAGACTACTATGTGATTGATCATACCAAATCACAATGGTTAGTTGTGATCAGTTCTACCAAGTCACATTCATGGGTTCGGATCGGTTATACCAATCACTAGGATCGGTTATACCTAAATATGGTACCTACTTGTGATCGGAAACACCAGTCACTAGGATCGGTTACACTAGTTACAAGGATCAATTCATCTTTATTCTTGACGAAAGTCAAAAGATGATCATGTGAAAATCGCCTGGAAACATCTTATATGATTTGTGTGAAACGGTCATTTGATGTAGACTCGGAATGTTTCGTGTTGATCTATTGATCACTTGAAAATTGCTTTGAAACTAATAGTTTGTGTGAGACAGCTATTCCCGTCTTCTAAGAATGTTTCAATGAAATGGAGTTTAGAACAATTAACCATTGATTGGATATAGCACAGTATGCGTACTTGTATGCTAACTATTGCAAGTTACTCCAAGTCCAGGAACCATAGTATGCATACCCGTATGCGTACTGGTTTGACAGTTGAAGTCCGGGAACTTAGTATGCATTCCCGTATGCGTACTGGCGTAACAGTTTAGGTCCGGGAATTTAGTATGCGTACCCATTTGCATACTAATTCAACTGATGTTGGTTGTGAACGACAGTATGCATACCCGTTTTCATACTGGCAAACTGACCAGGTTCGGGAACTCTAGGTATGCGTACCCGTTTGCATACCTGAGTGGGTTAAGTTCTAAAATCGGTTTATTCGTGAATTGTAAATACATTTATATAATAAGGAATGCAATATTTGCAAACCGTGGCTATAATGTTCATGAATTGATTCGAGTGAATCAAAATCGATTTTGCTTCAATTGTATCTTGTATACTTCTATGAGAATATAAACAATTGAACAACTCTATAACTAGTTTCATTTGAGTCATTTGAACTAGTTGTGATTAAGATGAAAAAGGTTGATATGAAAGAGTTCATATGGCTAACTTCGGTTAACTATTGATACGTATTGATCTACTTATAGCTATGTATCAGATTAGGATAGAATGTGTAGTTGAGCTTTAGACTTCACGGCGTTCATCTATTGAAGACGAAGAACTACTAAGGAGAGCTTGTGGAACTTCATCAACAAAAGGTATGTGGAGACTTGAACTCATCTATTACTCAGAAGTCTATTTCTATCCTATCTTCTGTTGAGACAAAATTCGTATAGCTATATAGACTTTACTTTGTACACATTTGATATTTCGAGCTGAGTTTAACTCGCTTACATATTTCTCGAAATATGTGGTGGTAAGCTTTCGCTTTAACCAAGTTTTCCTTAGCCTACCAAGTTTTTGGCGCCGCTGCCGGGGACTCGGTAGCGGTGTAGTTGATCTGCAGTCCGCTTTTACTGGATTTTATTTTAGTTTTTGTATATAAGTGTTTAGTTGTAGTTTTAATTTTTCAGTTCTCTGCATCTGTAGGCTGTATATATACTTGTTTAGATTTTACTCTTTCTGTTATAGTATAACTTAACTGTTAAATCCATCTATTATATATTGCATCTTGTTCCATTTGCTGCTTTCTGTCACTGCATTTTGAAACTACTTCTTGTCATATCTCTTCTAGTTTGCTATAGTCCTGAAGTTTAGGTTATAAATCTGTATGTAGTAATATTCTGTTCTTCCCTTTTTTAAACTTCATTTAGATAACTGCATCTATTTAAGTTTCTTTCAGTTTTAATCATCTGCATCTTAGTCTCGTACTGTTAGCTGTAGCCAAATTTATTTTTAGGAGTTTTTAGATTTCTTAGTCTCGTTGTATTTAGCCATCTGTAAATCTCCATTTGAACGTTAATCATATAGGATTCTGTAAAAACTCTGAAGTGTTTAGCTGTGTATTGCATCTTTTCATCTTTTATTTCAGTTGGTTACTTCGCATCATAATCTGCACCTGTAGCTTTCCAACCCATCTGAGTTATTTCAGTTTTGAGTATTCTGTAGCATAACTTAGATTTCAAAGTCATCTTTCTTGTAAACTGTACCTGTAGGCCAAGTATTTACATCATCTAGTTTTTCATTACCTGTATCTTGCATCTCATTTCAGTTTAAGCATTCTAGCAATATCATTGTCTATAAGTGCATTGATGTGCATCTTAACTAAATTTTATCATGTAGCTTAGTTGTGCATTTGTCAGATTTCATTGTTTCATAGTTTAAATCATATTACCATCTGTACATATCATCAGTAAGTTTATCCATTTAGGATTATGATGTTTAACTCTTCCTTGTCACTCTGTTAATACCTGTTGTTTCCTGTCATCTGCACTTAAACTTGAAACTGCAAAACCTGAGCTGTCCATATCTCAGCTGTATTGTGGTACCATTCTGAGACTGCTGAACTTCTCATGTGTGCTAGCTAAATTCATGAGTGGTATTAGGTGTTGCGAAGCTGTTTTTTTTGTTTGCAAGTTCTTCCATTGTTTTGTCAGCCGAACTTAGATTTTGTAGTTTCTGTAGGTAAAGCATCTAGTGTAGTACAAAGTAAATATTTGCATTTTATCACCCTGTGATTGGCAGTTCAAATACTTGTTTTGCAGTTCATCTCTATTCTTTTTGAAATTTTGCTGTAACACATTGCATTCTGTGTTAACTTCGTCTGGTTCCTTTGTGACTGTCCTGTCACTGGTAACTTAGTCTGTCCTGGTTAGCAAATCAGTGGGGTAATTCAAATTATTGTCATGCTGTTGAATCCTCTCAGTTGTTTAAAATCAATATTGATACTCCCTGTCTTTATTTTACCTGCGCGAATTTTTGTACTGAAATTTCTCTTTTGAGCTCAACAGGTACCTGTGATGCTGCGCACAAACCAAGGGTTAGGAGAAGGAGGAGCATAACCAACCGGATTGTCGTTCCTAAACCCGTTTTTATACCGGCGATATCATTCTTCAAGACTTGATGTATGTCTTGAATGATGACCATGTCTGCTCACTAAACTAGTCTTACTGACCACTATCAAACCCCTGCAACATATAACATCTTTGTGCATCTATGATATTTGAGTAACTTATTTGCTAGCTGAAGTTATTATTTCAATGTGCTTATCTCTGCAAAATACTGGGTTTTTATGCTTGCATAATCTTGATACTCATTCACATAACCCTGAGTTTTTGAATTATGTTGTGCTTGGTGGACTGGGTGTTATAACATGTTAAATGGTATATCTGCTAGGATATGATTATGTCTTTTCGAGACCAAACTAATCGTCTAGTTAGAATTCAGCGAGAGGACGTAGTTGAAATCCCTATTTCTGTCGAAGAAAGACCTGACCAACCTGAGAAAATGGGTGAAGAGTTAATCCAACCCCGTAATCTCAAAGATTACATGTACCCCACGAGGACAAGCCATCCCTCTTGTATTATTCTACCAGAAACTGCTGGTCATTTTGAGTTGAAAGCGAGCACAATACATATGCTCCCTGTGTTTCGAGGGGTTAAAGCTGAAAACCCTTACCATCACGTGAGAGATTTGAGGAGATTTGTGGGACTCTGCGATTCAATCAGTTGACAGAAGAGTCCCTGAAATTGTGTTTATTTCCTTTCTCTTTGAAAGAAAAAGCCAAATCTTGGTTATATGCTTTGCGGACTCAGTCCATTAGAACTTGGGATGAACTTACGAAAGGATTTTTCAAAAAGTTCTTCCCAAATCATAAAACAGTCACCATTCGTCAAGATATCAATAGTTTTGTTCAACTAGATGGTGAGACATTATCCAAGTATCTAGAGCGATTTAATGATTTGTTACTCCAATGTCCTCACCATGGTTTCAAACAGTGGAGACTCTCAACAATTCTATATGAAGGGTTGGATTTTTCCACTCGAACCATGGTTGAATCTATGTGCAATGGTGAGTTCACAGATAAAAGTGTCGACGAGTCGTGGGCCTTTTTACATAAAGTTTCCGAGAAAACTTAGCAATGGGAGTCTATTAGAGAACCTAGGAAGTCGACCATCAAGGGTAGTGTTCATAAGATAGAGTCTGACTTTGAGGGTAATGCAAAAATTGCATCTCTAGCTAGGAGAGTTGAGGCTTTAGAACTGGAGAAAAATATAAAATATGTTGCAACTACTTCTTGTAACCAAGTTGAGGTTTCTATTTGTGCTGTGTGTAATAGTTCAGACCATCTAGTTGAAAGTTGTCCACAAATGCATGCATTTCAGGAATCTAGAATGGAAGAGGCTAATGCTATGTATCAAAACAAAGAGAATAACCCCTATTCTCAGACATATAACCCAGGGTGGAGGAACCACCCTAACTTTTCATGGTCCAAGGGCCCTATACAAGGGGGTGCATCAAGAAACGCACAAGGATATTCATATCCTAGAAACCCCCAGGTACAATCGTATAAACAGCACCCATCTGAGAAAAAATTGTCTAGCATTGAAGAAATTGTCGGTCTGTTGACCCAAAACCTTTTGCAAATTCAGAAGGCCACCGACCAATGTTTTACTAGTCTAGAACTTAAGATGGGTCAGATCTGTGATGCGCTTAATGAAAGGGAAAAGGGTAAGTTCCCTAGCCAACCTCAACAAAATCCAAAAGGTGCATTTCAGACAAGTATTTCTACTCGTAATGAATCTTCGCATGACCAGTTGAACTCTGCTACTACTCTTCGTAGTGGTAAAGTAGTTGATAACAATGTAAGCATGCCTGGAAAGAGTGAGTCTTTGTCTAAGTCACTATTGCATAAAACATCGCATGACACCCCAGTTGTGGAAAATGACTCTGAGCATCTCCCTAGATCTGAAAAGTCTGCTGATGTTAATGTTTCTTTGCCATCGAATGTACCTGTAGCTCCTTTCCCTCAAAGGTTGGAGCAGCAAAAGAAGGGATCGCAGTATCACGAGATATTGGAATTATTCAAACGAGTTAACATCAACATTCCATTTCTCGAAGCAATTAAGCAGATTCCTGCTTATGCGAAATTCCTTAAGGACCTGTGCACACAGTACACAAGCGTGCCTTTCTTGCTGAACAGGTAAGCTCTATCATTCAAAATAAGACTCCACCAAAGTTTAGAGTCCCATGTTGTCCCACAATCTCATGCATGATAGGTGACCATACGGTCAACAAAGCGTTACTAGACTTAGGGGCAAGTGTGAACCTACTGCCACATTCGGTATATATGCAGTTGGGTCTTGGAGAGTTAAAACCAACACCTATAACTCTGTAATTGGCAGACAGATCCGTCAAAATTCCTCGTGGTGTGGTAGAAGATGTTTCGATTAAGGTTGATGAGTTCTATTTTCCTGTGGACTTCATTGTATTAGATACTCATCCTGTGCAGAATCCAAACTGTCACATTCCTGTCATTTTAGGACAACCCTTCTTAGCGACGTCCAATGCAATTATTAACTGTCATAATGGAGTGTTGAAGTTGTCATTTGGTAACATGACTGTGGAGTTAAATATTTTCAATGCTAGCCAGCAACATTTAGATCTTGATGATGATGATGATGTGCATGAGATTAACATGATTGAGAGTTTAATTCAGGACTCGTTGTCTAATAACATGCTTGTTTGAATAATTTTAACTTGGATCTGTTTGATGATGAGTACATAAGTGAAGTGAATTCTTTGCTTGAATCTGCACCTCTCATGGACACCACTAAATGGAAAGCTAGAGTAGAGCCACTTCCACTCTCTGAATCCAAGTCTGTCCCATCTCTTGTTATGCCACCAAAGCTTGAACTGAAACCATTGCCTGATACTCTTAAATATGCATTTTTCGGTTCTGCTAATACTTTGCCTGTAATTATTTCGTCTGTTTTAGATATAGAACATGAGCGTAAGCTTTTAGAAGTACTTAAAGAGCATAAAGAAGCTTTAGGATGGACAATCTCAGATATTAAGGGTATTAGTCCCACAGTCTGTATGCATCACATAAATCTTGAAGATAATGCTAAAACATCTAGGGAAATGCAGAGGAGACTTAATCCTAACATGAAATAGGTTGTTAGGGGTGAGATCCTTAAGCTTCTTGATGCGGGTATCATATACCCAATCTCAGATAGCAAATGGGTTAGTCCCATTCAGGTTGTGCCGAAAAAATCATGTATTACTGTAGTTCAAAATGATAAAGATGAGTTAGTTCCTACTCGAGTAACCAAAGGGTGGCGAGTTTGCATCGATTATAGGAAGTTGAACGCAGTTACAAGGAAAGATCACTTCCCTCTCCCTTTCATAGATCAAATGTTAGAAAAGTTATCTGGACATAGTCATTACTGTTTCTTAGACGGCTATTTTGGTTACAACCAGATTCACATAGCACCCGAAGATCAGGAAAAGACTACATTTACATGTCCTTATGGTACATTTGCTTATCGTTGCATGCCTTTTGGGTTGTGTAATGCACCCGCTACATTTCAACGTTGTATGATGAACATTTTTTCTGACATGGTTGATAAGTTTCTTGAGATATTCATGGATGATTTCTCTGTCTTTGGCTCTTCTTTTGATGAATGTTTGCATCATCTTGCACTTGTCTTGATCAGATGTAAAGAAAAAGAACTTAATTCTAAACTGGGAAAAATGCCATTTCATGGTTCAGTCGGGCATAGTTTTAGGACATATCATCTCTGAAAAAGGCATAGAAGTTGATATAGAAAAAGTCCACCTTATCCAGCACCTTCAGCAACCTCGCTCTGTGAGGGAGATTAGATCATTTTTAGGCCATGCTGGTTACTACCGTAGATTCATTAAAGATTTCAGTAAGATCTCAAGGCTACTGTGTAATCTACTTGGTAAAGATGTTGCTTTTGTATTTGATGATGCTTGTGTGCATGCATGGGAAGAACTCAAAACTCTTCTAACTTCAGCCCCTATATTCCGACCACCTGACTGGAAATTGCCATTTGAAATCATATGTGACGCATCTGATTTTGCTGTTGGTGCTGTTTTAGGACAGCGCGTCGATAGACTTCCATATGTGATATACTATGCTAGCAAGACTCTTAATGATGCTCAACTTAACTACTCAACTACTGAGAAGGAATTGCTTGCTGTTGTTTTTGCATTGGACAAGTTTAGGTCATACTTGATAGGGTCTAAGGTCATCATATATACTGATCATGCTGCTCTGAAATTCCTTCTTTCTAAGAAGGATGCTAAAGCTCGTCTTATCCGATGGATTTTGTTGTTGCAGGAATTCGATCTTGAAATTCGAGATAAGAAGGGTTCTGAAAATGTGGTTGATGATCACTTGTCTAGGTTAAATACTGAGTCTGTGGATGAGTCCTTACTTATTAGAGAGTAATTTCCTGATGAACAATTAATGCTTGTGTCTGAGTTTCCTTGGTTTGCTGATATTGTGAACTATCTTGCCACGGGAAGAATTCCTTTGCATTGGTCTAAACAAGACCGTTTTAAGTTCTTGGCTGAAGTCAAACACTTCTTTTGGGATGACCCCTACTTGTTTAAGTATTGCTCGGACCAAATCATTAGGAAATGCGTCCCCAACGGTGAACAAAAAGATGTGACATCTTTTTGTCATGACCAAGCATGTGGATGCCATTTCAGTGCCAAGAAGACTGCTGCAAAAGTCTTGCAAAGTGGGTTTTATTGGCCATCATTGTTCAAAGACTGTCATGCTTATTGTATTGCTTGTGAACGTTGTCAGAAACTAAGAAGTATTTCAAAGAGAAACATGATGCCTTTGCACCCTATTTTGATTGTTGAACTGTTTGATGTGTGGAGAATTGATTTCATTGGTCCATTTCCTAATTCTGAAGGTAAGCTATACATCCTTGTTGCTGTTGATTATGTTTCTAAGTGGGTAGAAGCGATTGCGACCAAAACAAATGACCATAAGGTAGTACTGTCGTTCTTAAAAGAAAACATATTTTCTCGTTTTGGCACACCTAGAGCTATAATCAGTGATGGTAGTTCACACTTTTGCAATAGATATTTTGAGTCATTAGTACGCAAGTATGGCATAACTCATAAAGTCGCAACCCCATACCATCCACAGACCAGTGGCCAAGTAGAGGTTTCTAATAGGGAGATTAAGCATATTCTTTAAAAGACGATTAACCCGTCTAGAAAAGATTGGTCTTTGAGATTGAATGATGCTTTATGGGCTTATAGAACAACATATAAAACTCCTATTGGCATGTCTCCTTACAGGCTTGTGTATGGCAAGCCTTGTCATTTACCTGTTGAATTAGAACATCGTGCATATTGGGCTATCAAGAAACTTAACTTTTCTCTTGATAAGGCAGGTACTCAACGGAAACTTCAACTCAATGAATTGGAAGAGATGAGAAATGATGCTTATGTTAGTGCTAAGTTGTACAAATATAGAATGAAAGTGTTCCATGACAAGCGCATTTTGCGCAAGTCATTCACGCCTGGCCAGACAGTTCTATTGTACAACTCTCGCTTGCATCTTTTTCCAAGTAAATTGCGTTCTAGATGGACAGGCCCGTTCTTGGTGTGCACAATATTCCCTCATGGAGCTGTAGAACTCGAAGATGTAGCAACTAAGAACGTCTTCAAGGTCAATGGGCAGAGACTAAAGCCATTCCTTGAACCAATTCCACCTGAAATTGAAACAACTGATCTGGGGGACTCTGTCTATCTAGATTGAACTGGCTCACCCCTTGTACATACCAGGTTTAGAATTCCATTGTCTGTCCTTTGCTTTCTTTTGGTTTCAGTTTGATATATTAGTTTTTGCTGTATATAATTTCTGTTTTTGTGATATCTACCTTACTGCTCAACTATCTGGTTTGGTAACACTTTGTGGATCTGGTACTCTCTAACATCTTCTTTATCTTCATGAACTTCATGGCATGTTATAACTTTATGAATCCTTAGAAACATTGAGGACACTGTTTAACATAGGTTTGGGGGTACACGTAGATATCACACGAACTTTGTAGTTAGAACTTGTGAATAAATAAAATCATAATCCAAAAAAAAAATGAATGAAAAATGAAAAACGAAAAATGGAGCTCATTTACCTTGATTTGTGATACCTGTGCATGTATGATATCTTAGGGTTCTTAGTCTAGATGATGAGGCACCCCTGATTCTAGCACAATTCACATGTGATATAGAAAATTTGCACATGCACGATCTACCAAGCGTGTATATCGTCGGTGTTTCATAGGTTAAGTAGGCTGCCAATCATCTAGAATACTGAATGAGACTTGACTAGCTTGTTCTTTGGTTGGCTGGGATAGAAGTTGGAGGATACATTAAGAAAAGCAACCATTGAATTTGACCCGGGTGCATCGAAAAGGGCTGCCTCTTGCTAAAAGTGTCATGTAATGTATTTTTCTGTTTTTGTTAAGTTGTTGTGTCATCTTGGATCTCTCATAAAGTTATCTGTTTTTGTAAAGTTGTTTTTGTATCTCTCATTATTCCAAAATCAATTGGGAAGAAAAAAAGAAAAAAAAGAAAAAGAAAAGCAAAGCAAAGAAAAGAAAAGAAAAAAAAAAGTATCCATTGTCTATTATTATGTTCTATTTCAATGAAAAAGTTAATGTTTCTCTCTTGCCTCAAAATGAGAGAGTAGTCAATGTAAATATGCAGTCAATGTTCCTCTTTGTTATATGTTGTAAATAGTCTTGTAATAAGAAAGGAAGGTGTAGCCATCGATGTACAACGCGGGTAAGCTGAAATATCACCAACTCCTCAGGTGAACATTCACAATTCTCGTAAAGCCGGACAGCTAGCTTGGCTTTGAATTCAGTTTTTAACCTAAAAACTATCTCTTAGTAATTGGCAGTCAGAACTTCCTACAGTAAATCATTTTCTATACATGTCTAAGTTAGATGCACTTTACACTCTTATCACATGTCTTTAGTTGTTCCAGTGCTAGAACTGTGCCTTTGAAAGCTAGATTGACATATCCAATTGCTGTGAGCTAAAACTGAAATGCAGGTATCACTTTCATGGAATCTGAGCTTATATTTTGTCCTAGAACTTTGTAGGTATGTTCTAAGCAAACCCTCACGAGATTTCAACTCGTTCACTAGGGACACTTAGTGGTTTAAAAGGCTTATTTCATTCGCTAAATGCAATCGAGAGACCAGCGACAGTGGTATAGGTAGGATTTTCTGTAGTTTTTGTTTTACTCGCGGACGAGCAAAATTCAGGTTTGAGGGTATTTGATGGGCACCTAATATTGCATACATTCTTGTTATTTTGTAGGTGATTACAATATCTTGATGCATTGATTTCCTATATTTATGCCAAATTATATTTTTTGTATCACTTGTTCGTTGCGAGTAAATGTGTGGTAATTGCTCCTGATTTTTGTAATGCTAGGGGAATGAAAAGAATGGTCTGAACATGCAATATGCACAAAGTGGGGATGGAGATGCTATGCCTTGTCGAGCTAAATGTCAAGTCGGCTTTAAGCAGATGTAATGGAGAAGGCAGTTGGGGTGCGAGCAGATTTATGAAGTGAATGGGACCAGTAGTGAACAAAAAGTTCAAGAAGAAGAAATCTCTGATCTTGGAACTAATCAATGGGTCGAAGTCAAAACTTAAAAGCATGGAAATGAAATTAAGCCCAAGGTCCACTCTTGAATATCCAAACAAGGTATTCATGCCTTATTCCTAAAATCATTTTCCCATCTCTTTTCTCTGCTACTGTCGTTCTCCCCCAAATCTCATCGACCAATCTTTTCTTTGTCCCCCATTCCTACCTGCATGTCAAATCTCTCTCAGACTCCCAATCCCATACCCTCAACTGAAAACACTTTCCCAATTTCCTAACAATTGCCGGCAACAGACTCTCGAACCCTATACCTGTTTTACCTTATTTTTCTCTTTCTAAACCTATTCCTCCATCCATTGTCAATCAGCTGTACTACAATTCAAAATAACCAAGCAAATAGGTAGGGTGGCTTACACAGGGCACAAGAGAAACAAAAATATATTGATTGACTCTCTCTACAATACCAACAGTGGCAGCAGAAAAATGACGACAATAGCGTGGCTGTGGTGAACAAGCAACTGGCGATTAGGTCTGAATTCAAATAGCGACAACATCAGTAATTCAGCGAAGATAATGTCGTGGCTGTGCAGGATAAAAGTACTACTGCAATGGTGAGTTTCGAGAATAAAAACCCTAAATTTTATAGTGTATCTGTTGATTGAGTGAATGGGGATTTTAGGGGAGAAATAGATGTATAAATAGGGGTTATCATGGTGTAATTGGGGAAGGCAGTGAGTGAGGAAGAGGGGTCTGAAAACACTCCAATTAGCTCTCTTTTGTTCTAAGTGTTTTTAAGAAATCACGGATAAATCATTTTGGTTCAGTTTCTTTAATGCGTTTAATTATAATAGAATCTCATTTATCTCCTGCTTTAGTTATGTGCTAATTTCTGCAGCTAGGGTTGAGATGAAGTTCTTACCCTGATTAGATTATTTTAGCAAACTCTGTTGTTCTATTTGAATACTATTGCATATTGAATGGTTTAATACTTGTTTACCAACATATATATATAACTTTCACTTCAAATGTCTTGCATCTGTAGTTGTTAGGATATTTGTATGTTGTTGATCCAACTCATGCTTCATTTGATATGGTTAATCTGTGATTAGTTGTGCTATAAAAAGACATCTAATTCTAGGGATTAATCCTTTAGTTGACATTAGACCATCTACTTAAGAATCTTTACATTATCGGAAGAACGGGAGACATGTATCTCTACCGCCGATTAAAGGGACAACACTGTTAGCTAAACTATCTAACCTAGGTTAAGTACTGGATTCAACTGCCCTAATTCTTTCCACTTGTGTGTTTAAAATCCTCTATTTCATTTACTTTCTGCATTCTAGTTTGTACTTCATATTAACTGTTTCGTCGTATCGACAACAACCTCTTAATCTGAATTAGTATTGGTTAGACTTAAAAATTCAACTTCACACCAACCTAGTCTCTGTGGGTTCGACCTGTATTTTCCTTGTTTTACATAGTAGACACTGTGCACTTGCAATTTAGTATAATTGTAGGTATCTTTCCTTAGCCTACCATTGCACAAACCTTGATCGGCTGGGATCCAACTAGAATCGATTGATTAGTTGCATGAGATCGGTAACACCTAATAGTTCTCTTGAGATCTATTTTGATTGTTACAAATCCGAATCTTATTACTTAGGTAATAGAGATTGGATTGATCTAACCAGACAAAGGAGTTTATTAGCTTAAACGGAAAAGCCTTTGCATATGATTTGAGATATATTATCTTAAAGAATCAATGGAGTTGTTACCAAACAGATTTGTTGTTCCTTTACTATTTGGAATACGATCCAAAAGAATTGTTCCAGTGCGTGCACTCATCAAAGTCGGAAGCGCAGGGATACTGAGGAAACTAAGTGAACTAGGGTTAGTTGCTTGGTCTCAACTATACGAAGTTGGTTTAGATTTTGTATAGCAGCTTAATTCTGATAATATTAAATTCTGGACTAGGTCCCAGGGTTTTTCTGCATTTGCGGTTTCCTCGTTAACAAAATTTTGTTGTGTTTTTTACTTTTCTATTTCCGCAATCAGTCTCCTTTAGAAACCATTTAAATACCAAAACCTTTTGCTTAAGTACGTATACTCCAGGTTATTTTTCTTGTCCAGAATGGGATCTCCTTCGAGAACTTGTAATTTTGCAAAAGGTTTTATCGATAAAGGTTGTGGTTCCGAAGAAGAGGAGAAAAGAACTCCTGTGGAAGTTAATGACACCTCTCCTCAATCTCCTGATAATTATTCAGACATTGAGGATGATGAAGAGATTTCTGCTGAAGTTGTTCAAGATTTCAGCGGTCAGTTTAATGATGCAAAACTGCTTCTTGTTGATACCTTAAAAAATCTGACCTTGCTCTCATGAAGACACATGTTGAGAATCGTCTCAAGAAGAATATCGTGTCCGAAGATGCAGTCAATACCATTTGTCACAAACTTGAAGGTCTTAAAACCCATGAAGCTTCCGTACATGAACGTTGATTTCAGTTTGTGATCAGTTTCTTTTGGTCTTAGAGTTATTTGGTTTTTTAATTTTTTGACTAGGAAACTTCTTATGAGAATTTATTCTTATGTTTTTAAGAAGGATAACTAGGGTTTGGAATAGCCATTATTGTGAGTACACATAGCTATTGCCAACGATTTTCATCTTGCAATGTTTTTAGATTTATTTATTTAAATTCTAAAGTTTATTTGGAAGATGATTTTGTAGTATTAATCTTTATTGGCTTTATATATTGCAAAAATTATTATGGGATATGTGTGTTTGCGTCTGTTAACTATGATTGTCCCACATATGTCAAAAGTTAAGCCTATTATGTCATTATGCAAATATTGATGGAAGATAGGATGAATTTTGATTGCAAAGATTAAGTCTATTATACGTCTTTATGCAAATATTGATGAAAAATAGAATGAATCTTTGAATATTCCGCAGTATTGGTCTTTCCTTGATCCACATCTTTGTGTATGCACCGTGTTCCTCCGTAAGTTCTCTTATGTTGAGCATGACTAATTGAATTGATCATTTTCCTTGTGGTTAATTCAATTGAGATTTTTGGATAGAAATTCATGTTTCATATGATTTGTTAATGTCCAAAGAAATCCTTATTTTCTTATGAAAGTAAGGTCGCTCTTGTTATTCTTTCGGGAATGACATTTTATGGGGGAGAGTTCTTAATTGAACTTGTGCTTAATTGCCAAATCTTTGTGAGGAGTGCGGTTGTGGAATATCATAGGGGTTATCTTGTATCTTTATAAACTCCTTGATGAATGCATTTAGTTTAGGCTATTTGATGGCATCTAAACAAGTTTGTATGTTGTTCTATTTTGGTCATGAACTATCTCTATGAAAATTTCATGAGGATCCCACTAGTTTTCGTACCTTTGCCAATTTATATTGACAAAAAGGGGGAGAATTAATGTGTAGTTCACACTACAAATACATATGGTTTACGGATCATTATGTAAGGGGGAGTGGTTTTCATTGTGAGATGAAGTATTGGCTAAGGGGGAGTGATACATATCACCATAGTATTGTTGTCAAAGTTGTGATACAATTGGACTTTGATGCTGTATAATAATACTATGACATTGTATAACATGATTGAGAGCAATTATTTTCTCATTGTTATAGCTACGGATCTTCAACAACTATGATGCTGAGTTGAACACATTTAGAATCATTGGAGTACTTAGAAGTGACAAAGATTTCGAGTAATGTTGAAGAACCAAGGAGATCAAGCATTTGGATGAGAAGCTACAAAGTTTATTTATTTTGTAATCCATATGTACTGATAGTTTTGTCACTAAAATTGACAAAGGGGGAGATTGTTAGAGCACTGCTCGGTCGAACTCGCAAGCGTTGCTATCTCAAGCTTGTTTGTCAATATTAGTGATCAAAACTATAATTCTTGATTTCTAGTCTACTTATAGTAATGTCTCGGACTATGATAGATTGTGTAGTTGAGCTTTAAACTTCACGGCGTTCATCATTTGAAGACGAAGAACTACTACGGAGAGCTTGTGGAACTTCATCAACAAAAGGTATGTGGAGATTGAAACTCATCTATCACTTGGAAAGTCTATTTCTACTATATCTCCTATATTGAGACAAAAGTCGTATTACGATAGTTTTCGATTATACACATTTGAGATTTCGAGTTGAGTCTAACTCGCTTATATATTTCTCGAAATACGTGTTGGTAAGATTTCGCTTCAACCAAGTTCATCTTATATTCTTGACGAAAGTCAAAAGATGATCATGTGGAAATCGCCGAGTAACATCTTACATGGTTTGTGTGATACAATCATTTGGTGTAGACTTGGAATGTTTCGTTATGATTATTTCAATAACTTGAAAATTGCTTTGATGCTAATAGTGTGTGAAAACGGCTATTGTCATCCTCTAAGAATGTTTCAATGATTGAAAAAGAGTTTAGAACACTTAACCAAAATTGGATTATAAACATGTTGTGCACTCTTGCATATATGTGATCCATGTCCGGGAACCATAGTATGCATACCCGTATGCGTACCTGTTGGTTTGAGAAGTCCGGGATCCTATGTATGCGTACCCGTACGCATACTGGCGTAAGGTTTTTGACTGGAAAATTCTGCTGGGTTTGGAGGTATGCGTACCCGTTCGCATACTGGTGAAAACCAAACTTGGTCCGGCTACTTCAAGTATACGTACCCGTTTGCATACTTGAGTGGTTAAAGTTCTAAAAGCGGTTGTGACATGAACAAATACATTTATATAATAAGGAATGCATTCTTTGCAAACCGTGGCTATAATGTTCATGAATTGATTCGAGTGAATCAAACCGATTTTGCTTCAATTGTGTTCTTGTATACTTCTATGAGAATATAGCAATTGAACAACTCTTTAACTAGTTTTATTTGAGTCATTTGAACTAGTTATGGTTAAGATGAATAAGGTTGATATGAGAGTGTTCATATAACTAACCTCGGTTAACTACTGTTGAGCCAACATGGTGTACACGTTTAGGTAGGATTACATAAACCTAAATGAGGGTACATTTCATTTGTGTGTAACAAGCTAAGTTCGATCTAACGGTTGAAATATATTGGCTTAGGTATAATCAGGTTTTCATCTAACGGTGAATATTGAATGCTTTGTTACCAAGGTAACTTAGATTGCAAACCCTGATTTGAAAACTATATAAAGGAGAACTCTAGGAACTGGAAACCTAATCCCCACACCTTCTGTGTGATACTAGTTGCGAATAGAGTCGATTCTCCTTTAACCTTAGGTTATTCACGAAACCCTGTAGGTTAACGACTTAAAGACTTCATTGGGATTGTGAAGCCATACCCAACTATTTTCTCTGTAGTTGCGTGTTATGATCTTGCCCTGTTCTATCGTATTGAGTACTATCTTCTCTAAGATTTGCTCGAGATTGATTCTCCGATAGGCAAGATAAAAAGTAGTCACAAACATCTTCGTCTCATCGTTTGTGATTCCACAATATCTTGTTTCGCTACCATACGATTAAGATTATTGTGAGGTGATTGATAATACTAGGCCGTTCTTCGGGAATATAAGTCAGGTTTATCAATTGGTTCCTGTGCACCTTGATTTATCAAAAGACGAAACAAAACTCATAGGTATTTCTGTGGGAGACAGATTTATCTATTCCAATAGACTTTTCTATGTGAGACAGATTTGTTTATCAAGTCTTCGACTTTGGGTCGTAGCAACTCTTAGTTGTGGGTGAGATCATCTAAGGGAATCAAGTGCATAGTATCCTGCTCGGATCAGAGGCGTAATGAGCACGATTGTACCTTGAATCAGTGTGAGATTGATTAGGGTTCAACTACATTCCAGTCTGAAATTCATTGGTAGTATGCTAGTGTCTGTAGCGGCTTAATACAGTGTGGTGTTCAAAACTGGACTAGGTCCCGTGGTTTTTCTGCATTTGCGGTTTCCTCGTTAACAAAACTTTTGGTGTTTGTGTTATTTCTTTTCCGCATTATATTTTGTTATATAATAGAAATATCACAGGTTGTGCGTTGTATCAATCGATTGGTAAATCCAACCTTAGGTTGTTGATTGAAATTGATTGATCCTTGAACATTGGTCTTTGGTACAGTTCAAGTTGTTTCACATAATAATCAGGCTCGCAGATTTCTATCTGTTTGATTTACTGATTACATTGTGAAATAGAGATATAAACTCTTTGATATACTTCTCTATAGATTGAGTCTGTCTGTCTAGTTGATTCTCTTAAAAGTATATTGGAGTTTGTCTATTCAGATTGCCGAACGAAATATTGGGTGTGGTTGTTGTACCCCCGCTTTTTCAGATGCTCAACTTGAGCTTGGCAACTCCGAAAAACCCTTAAGAAAAATCGCGAACGCTTAAGAAAACAATTGAAAAATATTGTTCTTTAGGTCTCTCTAAAATATAGAGAAACTCTTTTCCCTTAGATTTTACAAAAGTAGAGAAATTTGTTTATATAATGGAATAATAGAACTTAAGAAGAGGAACTCCTCGATGTGGGACTAAAAAGTTTATATAGTCTCTTAAAACAACTAAAAAGTGGAAATCCACGATGTGGGACTAATGAGTTTCATTCACAAAAGAAAACAATAAGTTATTATTTTTCTTTAGAGAAACCCTTTTCCCTTAGATTTTACAAAAGTAGAGAAATTTGTTTATATAATGGAATAATACAACTTAAGAAGAGGAACTCCTCGATGTGGGACTAAAAAGTTTATATAGTCTCTTAAAACAACCAAAAAGTGGAAACTCCACGACGTGGGACTAATAAGTTTCATTCACAAAAGAAAACAATAAGTTATTATTTTTCTTAAAACTTTAAAAATCATTTTCTAATTGATTGTTTTATAACATATTTATCTTAACATAATCTTTATCTGGAGGTATCCATTCCTTTAACTATAAGAAATTATTATTATTAGTATAACAGAAATGACTTGTCATTCGTTTAATTCTAACAATAATAATAATATCGTGAACACATGGTTTGTCCCCTCGAGAAATAAGAGAACATCCGGCCTTCTATATCATCCGTGTTGTAGTCATACACTCATGACTTATATCCGGCGGGTTGAATCCCGTGGGTTATACCAACTGAGAGAGGGGTGAAACCCACACTAAACCCATCCCCTGCTAATCCACCGGGTTAGGGGCAACACCACATTCTCTCTTGCGGTACACACCGCGGAATCCATCCTGCGGTGAGTGTATCACTTCCCTCATATAAAAGAGGAATGCTACACTTACCGAATCTTCCTCCCGCAAAAGATTCCGATAAGGGAGCAGATGGTCCTAGAAACCCTCTCAACATTGGGATTATCAATTGGTGAAAGTGGGTCCCGTGTGTTATTAGTGGCTGGATTTTAGTCGGGACCTATCTTTTTCGCATATAAAACATTTTCTATCTATCACCAAAATTACTATTTTAAACCTGTTTTAATTTAAAAAAACAAATAAAATAAATAAATAAATCGGCAGTGCTATTCACCGCCCTTTTCTCCTCCATACTCTCCTCCCTGTCTAATGTGGCGGGTGAGCTGTAAACAAAAGTCTAAAACACGTCGTCCTTCCAATTTCTCCACGAAAATGATATCCTTACCGACCCAAAATCCCGACCGTAAAATCCCGAGTGAAATAGAAAGCTGGGATCCATTCTAAATGTTTATCCATTGATTATCCAAATGTTTAAAGGGCTTCGCAGATACCGTCTGATTCCCTCTCGGGATTTTTGCTCGGGACATTCAGCGGTAGGTGTAGCATCTCTCATTTCTCCACCACTTCAGTTTGTTTCTCTCTCTACATTCATATCCTTTCTTCTATGTAAGACTGGGTCTTATGGAGATGCCCAAGCTCTTCCCAGCCCCAAAAAACGTTGTTAAAAGCCCCTCTTCCCGCTGGCCTTCCCTGGTCTCTGGGAATCCCAACGGGAAGACTCTGAAGACGGTAAATGATTATCCGTTCTGAAAAAGTGAAAAACGGGTAATGGCCTACCGTTCTAAGCAACAACAAAAAAACGGATTATCATTGACCGTTTCCAATAAAATAAGGGGAAACGGATTATGATTAACCGTTCCTTGACCTTTCTATAATAGTTTCACAGTATCCAAATCATAGATCACAACCCAGAGATTTCTTCCGATTACAAACCCAATAACCAGCAGAGAATCAAAATCGTAGAAATTTTCTTCCAATCTAAATATTTCACAATGAATCATCTCTTCTCTTTGCTTGAATTACCCACCCCCTGTTTTCGCTTTGTGAGGCAAAACAAAAGTAATTAAAAACCCAAAATTCCTAACGAAAATTAAGAATCAGGAGGTGAGCTTTTAATCTATTAAATCCCTAGAAATAAACGAACACAAGTAGCAATAACAGAATAATAGTGAAACTATTGAGGGAGATAAGGGAGAGAATTAATCTATGAGAATAGGACCTGAATGATATTAACGATGATGCCTGAGAAAATGAACATAACACCTAAAGGAAGAACCACAGCTGCTGCTGCGATCGCCACGGCTGACGACGATAAAAAATTTTTGAAGAACAAACCTCTCAACAGACCTGAGAGATTCAAGAAAAATTTGGATGGTTTTTCTTCTTCTTCTAGTTTTATTTATTTATTTGTTTTCAATCTCCGAATCTAATCTATAGTTCTTGCTGCTGGTACTTCCATTGTTACTAAATTGTCATCGATCTACCGTGTCTTGTTTGTTGACCACTCAAGATGAATAAACGGACAATGATTATCTGTTTTTCGAAAACGGATTATGGTTATCCGGTTTTTATGATTAAAACGGGTAACCATTAGTTGTCCCTTGATTTGAGTGGGAATTACCACTAAAGCTAGGCTCCTTTCATGCTGATGTGTAAAGGCATTTGGGAAGAGCTTACGCATCTCCATAAGACCCGGTCTAACTGCACTCTTCTCCCTTCTTTCCATTCATCATCTTTAATTCTTATTTGCTTCCAACTGATTCAAAGAAAGAAAAACAAAAAATCCCTCCTTACAAATTAACATTGGATCCTCATAAAAATTGGTGTTGCCATCGTACCTTTAGTTTAGAAATTTTTAGGCAAGATGAAATTAATTTTAGTTGAATTTAATCCTGGCATCATTAGGGGCGTCCCTAAAAAAATTAGGGGCGACTAATAAGACAAAATAGGGTCACCCAAACCTAAAATGAAGCCATCCCTTATCGGCGATTTTTTGAAATGGCAATTATACCCTCCATAATCGGTAGATAAAACTACAATCGATAGTTTATTTACGTAATCAGTAGATATTAGGATAATCAGAGGTTATTTTGTACATATGCAGTTTGAAAGTTTTGTTATTTTGAAGAAAAAAAACTACAATCGGAAGGTAAGTTACCATGTCTCCCGATTATGAAGTTGCCCCAAAATTGATATTTGAAAAAATCTCAAGTTTTTCGAATTTGGGAACTACCATAATCGGAAGGTATTTAGTTACCATGTCTCCCGATTATGGAGTTGCCCCAAAATTGATATTTGAAAAAATCTCAAGTTTTTCGAATTTGGGAACTACCATAATCGGTAGACATGGAGTTAACATGTCTCCCGATTATGGAGTTGCCCCAAAATTGAAATTTGAAAAAATCTCCAAGTTTTTTGAATTTGGGAACTACCATAATCGGTAGATTATGAAGTTCACCTCATCTACCGATTTTAAACCCCACGTTAATCGGTAGACAATGATAAAATGTTGTGTCCGATGATAAGGCTATTTAGGTTCAGAAGAACAATAAAAATGAAGCCACTATAATCGGTAGAAACGGTTATTATTTGTACTTCCGATTATGGACCTGTCTGACTTTTTTTTGAAAAGTCATCAGAATCGTTAGTTAAGGTTGATAACATTACTACCGATTCTGAACATATCTCACAATTTTTTGAAAATGTACCAGAATCGGTAGTTTAGACGATATGTATCCTCCGATTATGGTGAAAAATTCAACAGTTTCAACACTTTTGCTGGTGCGATAGTGGGCTTGAGTAGACGAATCGCATCGGAATGATACTATTAAACACACAACACATTACAAAATTATTTAGAGTATTAATACGAATAAAATGGCAATACGTTAGTAAAAAAGAATACGCTTATTACCTCGGTTTCGTAGATTTCTCTGGCCCAGAAGTCTTTGTAGCCAAATAACAATGCTCCTCCATCTCTAGGCAGCCCAGGGATTTCTTCTTTAAAATCCGTCTTCTTCAAAGAAATAGGTACAAGGTGTGATGCTTTCTTCGCGATTGGCTTCTTTGTAACTCCTCCTCCTCCTTGTGTACCACTTGGTTGTCCTTCTTCTTGAGTGATTTCTGGAACACTTTGTCCAACTTCCTCTTGAGTGATTTCTGGAGCACTTGGTTGTATTTCTTCTTGAGTTCCTTGTTGAGCGCTTGGTTCCACTTCTTTTTGGCTCCTTTCTCTCTGCGCACTAGCGCTTAGTTTCTAAACCCATTTTTGACGAGGCCCTGTAACAGTTGTAGCTTGGTCTTTCTTACCTCGCCTGTCCCTAACACAATAAAATTTAATGAGCTGAATTACATTACAAACTCCACAATCGGAAGTCATAATTAAAATAAAACTTCCGATTATGCACAATCGGAAGCAAGGGTAAAAGTTTTTCTTTCGATTACACACAATCGGAAGTAATATTCTAGTTTTATTCTCCTGATTATGCATCAATTTGGGTTCAGAAACTGATAAAGTCATGAGACATATATATTCGGAACAAAACAATATAACATATCCACCGATTGCATATACTCGGATGTAAATAGATAGCCTTTGGCTTCCGATTAAAACGTAGCCCCGAAATTGGATTTTTCTAAAATCACAAAATTTCCAAATTTTACAACTTACATAATCGATAGTATGTTGAATTCGTCTAACCTACGATTATACACAATCGGAAGACAAATACTATACAGTATCTTCCGATTCTGGGTACCAATTGTGTGTCCCTATATGTTATAATTCTCTGTTACAATCGGAGGGCAATAAATAACCTAGCTACCGATTATGTCAGTTTTATGGTTTAGTGGCAAACAACTTTGTATAATCGGAAGTAATCTATAAACATTAACTCCCGATTCTGGTCGATGTAACCGAGAACCCTATAAATGGACACAATCGGTAGATAAAGTTTAGATCTAACTACCGATTATGGGAAATAACCGAAAACCCTATAACTTATTTTCATGGATTCGTCAAATTGAAGCAACATAAACACATAAAACGATAGAAACTTACCTAATTGGGGCCATTTGCTGGAGTGTTTGATTATCAGAATCACCACCACCACCTACATCATCGGCGTCATCCTCTTCATGTTCGTCGTGTTCTTCGTCGTTTGCAGCAGTTACAATCGATTTGTTCTTTAATTTTTCTCGAGTTCTCGTGAGTTCATTAGTATGAGTCATCGTTTTATAGAAGAATCGACGATGTTTTTGATTCGTCGATGAACGACGACGATGAATTGAAGTTTGAATAGGGGGGAATAGTGTTTTACTCTTCACAATCGGAAAGGAAGAAGAAGAGAATAAGAAGAGTTGAAAATAAAATGAAATTCCTAGGTTTTGGGTGGTCTTAATCGTCAAAAGGTTGTGTCGGCAATTACAATCGGTAGTCATATTATTTTCATTTTCTACCGATTATAAACGGTTGCCCTAAATTCATTTTTTCTGCTTTAACAATTGGTAGATATTATAGGATAGTATTCTACCGATTATGACAATGACCCTTTCTTAAACAAACTAGTAATCGGTAGTTTATGAAGTTATTTATGAACTTCACCTATCTACCGATTGCTAACGGCCACAAGATTGATAATACTAGTAATCGGTAGATAATACCACTTTCCTAACTACCAATTGTGTAAGGGTACTTTGGTAATCTCCGCAAATTTGGACATCCCTTAACGTTGTCTATGGGTTGAGAATAAAAAAGTCGTCCCTAATTCTTTTAGGGTCGCTCCTAATGACGCAAGGAATTTAATGATTCAAAAAAAAAAAAAAAAAGTAACCAGAGAAATCAGTCATCGTTCCATCTCTGATAAGAAGATGTTACCTAATGTTTCTCCATTAATGATCATCACAGGAGACAAATCATCTAACTAAATCACTTTCAAGCTAATTCTCATTTGGACTAAACGATTTTCCGAATTAGTATTTCACAACAAGAGTGATAGTAAGTCAATAAGAAAATCATTACTTCTAAGCCAAGAAAATTAAGATTTTTTTTCCACTACCCACAAAATCAAGATTTCTTACTACTAACTCATTCTAGAAAACCGTAATTGAAACCATAAAAACCCTTTAAAAAATATTAATTTCAACCCCAAATGGCCAAAACCTATCTTGAATTTTATCGAAAGAGAAATTCATCTGCACCAATATAATCACCTACACTACCGAGATCGAGAACAAAAAACCCCCACCACTAGCAGCACATTCAACCATCACTACCAACTCCATCTACATCCTTACTGCCATCAAACGCTCAAACCACCACCAACACTGTTTTTGTTTTTGAGAAGAGAATAGGAATACACAGATGTGATTATGGATGGAGAGGTTAATTCTTAATTTTTAATCTAAAATTATGTTTTTGAAGTTAAAGGATCAATAAAGTATCAAAACACATGTTCTTCAATAATTTCTATTGATCTTTGTCAGTGGGATCCTCTTCAAGTGTTAGAACCACCTCCACCAACAAAACCGTAAAAACCAATAAATAATCGAACCTAATCCCCTTTTGAGAAATGGGTTCAAGAAATTATTCATCAATTTTAATCTTTTCCTTCTGTACTTGATTAGGGAAGAACCAGAAGATGTAGACTGTAGAGAGAGGAAAGGAAAAAAGAAAGAAAGAATGAAGACGTCAATGAAAAAATGACGTGGATTTAAAGACTTTGTACAGCTCATCTGCCACATCAGACAGAGTGGAGAAGGGGGAACGAAATAGCATTTCTGTAAATAAATAAATAAATAAACTGTTTTAATTTAGCTGGGTCAAATGATTTTGTACTCCAGGCCCCCACCGTGTTTATTGGTGTTCATCAATCGGTACCACCGTGTTTCTCTACGTGTGGTGTTCATCAATCGGTGGTACAGATTAATCGAACACAAAACCTGGAGCAGTTAAAAACAGCTGGCTAAAGCCTACATCGTGGAAAACGGACAAACAAAAATCATGTTGTGCTACAGTGAATCATTTCTTGTTTCCAAAACAGTCAGGTTCTACTTTTTGTTATATTACGATTGTATCCTCTAGGGTGGGGGCACTGGGGCGTTTATATCGCCATCTCTTTATGCTGTCTCTCTTTTTCTCCCAGTTTCTCTCATGTCTTCCGAATTATATTTATTAGGGATTATTCTCGCATTCAATAAATAAAAAACTCCCGCTTCGGTTGTTGCTGTTTGCTTTTGGCGGCAGGCAGGCATCACTTCCTCACCTCACCTCTTCTCTCCCAAACCCCATTCCCCCTCTCTCCCCCTCTTTACTCTGTTGAGTAACCGCTATCTTACGCTACCATAGTTTAAATATTAGAGTTGTAATAGTAATTTAGGTTTTTGTTTTTCAATTTCTTCTCTCTAGTTTTTTCTCGTTTTCAGAGAAGAAAGAAAGAAAGAAAGAAACGAGAGATAGAGATTTTGGTGAAAGAATGGTGGGAGCCTTTAATGAAGAGGAAGTAACTGCTTCATTGTTAAGTAACAAAATGACTTGTTATTCTTCACGAGATCGAAGATTTTGTAAACAAGTTCATGATAACGTTCATGGCAACATTTATCTGGATCCGGTATGTCACAGTTTCTCTTCTAAACTATCTCTTTTCATCCTCGATTACTATTTCAGTTTGTTTTGAACGTTTTTCATTATGGATGTTGTTATGTGTTAAATTCTTCAAGATAGAGTTCGGTTTCTGTATTCTGTGGTTTTGTTTGTTTTTAATTCGAGCGATTCAGTTATTTAGGTTATCTTTTTGTTTGATTTTAATTGTTTTTAGTTTATATTATTGAGTCATTTTAGGTTTTCGTTGCTATGAGTTTCTTATCCTCTCTGGTTTCATCTTCGATTTCAATTTCGTTTTTACTTTCCGATAATGTTTAACTTTTTCCATGCTGTTTGAGCATGTTATGTGAAACTGTGTCTTATACGTGAAGATTGAGTTCTCAGTGTGTGTTGTTTGTGTGATTTTTTGTTGCATAAAGATTCAGAGATTTGTTTTCCATTCCATTGAGTGTTTTAAAGTTAAATAAGATTATTCAGCGAAGTTGTAATAATGGATGTGAAAACTCAGTTTAAGAAAAAATAAATTATTAAGAAGGATAAATTACGAATTAGATTAAAGGAAGAGAAGATTTATTTTCTTTGAATCAGAAGAGAAGATTTTCTGGTTTGATTGAAGATCTTAGATATAGTAATTAGAATATATCGAAAAAAGTATAACATTATTAGCAGAATTTGGCATGAAATCTACTTATCGTCAGAAGTTTAGATTATGAAAATATCACTTCTATGTTGATATACCTGAAATTCTCTATGCTTTGTTTGTTAATGAAATTAGTTCATCTCAGTATTGTTTATAGACACAAGGAGACCGATTTGTCGATTTAGATATTACTATATCAGTGAAATGGATTTCATAATTTGTTGCCTCATAAGTTTGTTTGCATTGATGATTGCAGCTAGCTCTCAAGTTTGTGGACACTGAACAATTTCAGAGGCAAGTGTTATTTTAAGATTTTTTGTGTGGAAGCTCTTTTTATTGATTCCTTTTTATTACTATCTTTCATGAAATCCTTGTAAGTTTGTTTATATGGTTTTACTTTGGTTGCAGGCTTCGCGATCTAAAGCAACTTGGTAAGTTTCACAGATCTGCTATGTTTATTTATTGGAAGTTATCTCGTAATATAATGTTATCTAGTAGTTGGTATGCTGGACTCTTATGAAATGGGCTCCATTAATCATCTCAGATAAAGAGTATTTATGTTGTCCATCACATGGCAAATCTTCTTTTTCCGCTTTGGACTCGCTGATTCCAGCGCCACATTCTGCTACCTCATAAATGTGTCATTCCATAAATGTGTCATTCCATGTTAAAAGTATATTTTAGACAAGCGTCATTTGATAGCATATAAGAAGCATGGCATTGACAAGTAGAGTTTCAGTAAGGACTTTTGATGGGCTTTGTCTTCTTAGAGATGAAAAATGACATAATTATTTCAGGTCTAGCATACTTGGTTTATCCAGGGGCTGTACATTCTCGATTTGAGCATTCGCTAGGCGTGTATTGGCTTGCTGGTGATGCTGTAGAGAAGCTTCAGGATAACCAAGTGAGTAACTTGAGTAGTTCGATCATTCTTATTGCAATTTAAACCTAGAAATTCTTTGATTATTCTATTAAAACACGCGTCTTCCTTGTAGGGATTAGAACTTGGAATTGATAATTTTGATATTCAAACGGTGAAGCTTTCGGGTAAGTAATTGAGTGTTTTTTCTTTCAAAGTTATGCGGTTGAAGCTGTATTACCTAATTCCTCATGTTTTCCATTGTCGTGATTCAATTTTTTTAGGACTGCTGCATGATGTAGGCCATGGGCCTTACAGTCACGTGTTTGAGCGCGAGTTTCTTCCTCGGGTTATTGATAATTGCACTTGGTAATTCTTCTTTCCTCCAGTAAAATTTTGTTTGTTATTGCTGGAAGTTTCAAATATTTCCTACCCTTCATATCTGAGGGTAATATTGTCACTGTTAGAAAGGTTGTGGGAACTTTGCTCTTGTATGGAGAATTCAAAGATTCAGAAAATTTGTTAAACTCATCCATGAGCCAGTGAATGGAATGCTGTTTTCTGAATTTCATTTCCCCGCTGCTATTATTTAATGTATGCCAGGTCACATGAGGAAATGTCAGTCAAGATGGTTGACCACATTGTTGATGAGCATTCTATTGACATCAATCCTGCCAGTCTTAAAAGAGTAAAGGTTAGCTAAGGTTTTCTATTGGTATTCTGCCTTTTCTGCTTTTGATTACTTACGAAATTCTATGTCATAGTGAACCAGTAAACCATGTATAGGATATCAATGTTATATAGATTCACAGATGCAGATCAGGGGAAACACCTTACTCGCATTTTCCTTGATAATTTTTTGTTTATCTCAATAATTCTCTATGATGACAAGTTCACTGTTTCTATTTTTCTGATAAAACCTGTGTAGTGTGTATCTTTCTTATTTGAGAAGAGTGACATATTCACTTTGGGCTCTGGTATTGTTTCTTGTTATATACTATTGCGTGGCCTTACTGGGTCATCTTTCTGACTAGTATTCACACACAACTTATATAAATAAGGATACCTTAACTACCTTCACCCCTTGTATCGACCGCTAATCAAGTCATCTAATAAAATTTATATTCAAGGGAAAAGCTATTCCAACCTTACATGGTAATGATTGCTTATCTTCATTTGAGTTCAGTGGGATCTTCTTGATTATGCTCACAACTGAGAGTAAGAGAAAAGCAAATTACTAAAGTCCCATTTATCATATTATAATATTATATAGTGACTGTAGAGAGTTTAGCTTCAATTTAACTTTAAATTAAAGTTCAAACATTCTTTATATGATGTTGACATACACTGACTGTACAATTAAAAATTCACGATCAGATCTCAATAAAATATATTTATGCCCAGCTATCTTAGGTCCATAACTTTTTTCTCATCACGTTTATATTTTTACCGCTTGTAAAAGGTCACTTAGTTCCAACCTTTTGTTCACATTGTATGTAAGTCTGTTAGACAGGAAGAGTTTGCTGATTGGTAAGAACATATATGTGTATGTAAGAAAAAGTTTTACTTCAATCATAATTTTTTTATGTTGATATCTTGCCCTATGTTTTGACAGGAGATGATTCTTGCTAGTTCTTCCTCAGTCCAGAAAGTAAGTTTAGTGATCACCACTTTTTTTCCAGAATAATATGCTTATTTAATCATTTTTCCAGCAGTCGTTTCTAGTGCTTTTTAGTAGTCTGATCATAGCCTCCTGATGTTTATTGGTATATTAGAGCGCACAAGAGAAGCAGTTCTTATATGATATTGTTGCAAATGGTCGCACTGGGATAGATGTTGACAAGTAAGTGATGGCTCTGCAGAAGGGTTTGCTTTTTGCAACTTAATGCTATCTTTTCCTTTCCGGATATCTTATTTAAATATAAAATATCTTATGTTTTTCATCCTTATATATGTGTCTGTAATGGGTAATGACATAAGGGTATAACAATTACAGGTTTGATTATATTGTCCGTGATACTCGAGCTTGTGGTTTAGGCTGCAGTTTTCAGTTTGAAAGGTAAATGTAGGAATTTATTTACTCTTGTGTGGGTATTTGGTCTGTATATTGGGAATTGACTTGGAAACTATAAGGGTGTTGGATCATGTATAATGGTGCTTGTGTCTGGCTGTATATCTCAGTGACAACTATTGGTGCTCTTTTTGTTCTTCTTGTTTAGGTTAATGGAAACGATGCGGGTTATCAGTGATGAAATATGCTACCGTGCTAAGGATTGTTAGTTATTTCTGAGACCTCTTATTCAGTTGATCACCCTTTTTCTCGTTCCATTATTGCTACTAAATTACATATGAATATTTGGCCCAGATCTTACCATCAACAAGTTATTCACAACTCGTGCTGATCTGCATCGAACAGTGTACACTCATGCAAAAGTAAAGGTACATTAATGTGTGTTCTTTGTAATCGTATGTAACATTGTTGCTGTTATCTGTTTTCCTGTTTGATTTATGTTATCGTTTAATTTTAAAGTTCACTTATATGGTTCTTCTGTTTTCCAGGCAGTAGAACTCATGTTTGTAGATGCGATGTTGGAAGCTCATAGATACTGTAACATTCTGAATCGATTAGATAACCCAGCCGAATACTGGAAGGTTTTTAATTCATTCAACTGCTTCTTCTGGTATCTACATTTGGATCCTTGTCACATAGTATAATTTTCTTCCCTTCTTGGCAACTACAGCTAGATGACACAATACTGAAAACTATTGAGACCGCATCAGCCCAAGAACTGCAGAAAGCAAGGGAATTGGTCTTGCGTATTCGCAGAAGGGATTTGTACCAGGTAATTAAGTTGCTGTTTTGGTAGGTAGATGACAAGTTACTCAAATCAACCTACTTAGTAGGCTCATTGTGTGTTTTTGTGGCAGTTCTGTAACGAGTATACTGTTCCGAAGGATACAATGGATCACTTTAAGCAAGTTACAGCTCAAGATATTGTTTGCTCCCAGGTTCTCCACAGATTCTACTTTTATTTCGTCTTGTTTGAAAGTTCTTACTGTTGGAATAATTCAATAGATTTTGTCTGTAGCGGAGTGGCGGACCCGAACTGAAGGAAGAAGATGTTGCTGTTTGCAATGTCAAGATTGATTTGTCACGTGGAAAGGAGAACCCTCTTGAGAGGTACTATTAAATTTTTTTAACCTAGTGAAGATTTTGCTTAACCACAATTCTTTAAGATAGACATTGACAACTTCCTTTTCTTTTGTGCATGTTCTTCCTCCAGTATCAAATTCTTCAAGGTACACAAAAGTTCTCTTCTACTTATGTTTTTGGTTGATGATAAATGTTGAACCGCTTTTTTATTTTTTATAGTTGTGTCTATCACTCCTTTCTGTGGGGCTAAAGTGATTTAAGATTTTGAAGACCAAACATGAGACTCATATCTAAGTTTAATGTTCATTTTGGAGTTTCATGTTTGTCCTCTACTTTCTAAGGTTTGGTTTCAATGGATCCTAATTTGCATATGAATCAGGCTATAATTTTAACAAGTTGGATTTTGACAGGATTATGAGAGCAATGAGAAATTCCCTATACAAGAGAATCGTATTAGCCATTTGTTGCCAGGTTATTGCCAGGATATGATCGTGAGGGTGTACTCAAAAAAGCCTGAACTGGTATGCAGAATAATCTTTTCCACCAATAAGAACTCTCGGTCATTCTTTCTCGATTGAGCCATAGTTTTCAATCTTCGCTTACTCGGTAATCACTATTGCAGGTGGAAGCAATTTCCGTGGCCTTTGAGAACTTTCAGCGTAAAACATATCATAACATACCACAAGTTCACGAGACACCTGAGAAGAAGAAACGTAGAAAGTGAAGGTCACCGTTGTGTGCGTTGTCAATCATCTTTCAACCGAAAACAATCTTTGTATTCGAGAAAGATGCAAATATGACAGCCAAACAGTTGAGTGATTACCATTTTCAGACTGATTTTTGAAAATCAATCAAGAGTCTGCTATATAGTAGATAGGTATACATATGAAAAAAGTAAATAATGTTTAACAGTGTTATAAAACAAAACTGTGTATAGTCAATTAGCATGTTTCAGCGGTCAGAACCTCAACTCTGTGACATTTAGATTGTTACGAGACATTTAACATCTGAAATTCCTTGGTCACAGTATTCTGCTGCAGATACTGTAAATAGTTACTTAAGCTGGTGAATCCTCCATCATTTAGGTGGTCTCCATGGAGATGACACGGATTTATGTTTAGAGTTATGTTTTCTCTAGAGTTTCAGTAACTTGGATCATGAAGTAGTTTGAGTCTTGTTCAATCAATTCTTTTGCTAGTCGTATAAATTTTTTTCTTCTTCAAGCAGTCTAGTGAATGATGCATGTCTCTAAGAACGCTGTGGAGTTGGGCCTAATGGCACATTGTCTCTGAAGATGGCAATGTATATTTAAGTAATCAAGTACCCATTAGAGATAAAACCTAGCTTACTGAAATCCAAAGTCAAGAGCCCTGTTTTGACTGATTCAGATAGTAGCTGAAAGCCTGAAACAAGCTTATAGGCATCCATGTATCAGAACCCAAATTTTTGGCTCCCCAACTGAGCCTCTTTTTGTAAGAGAACTGCAGCTCCCTTAACTTTTGAGACTCTTAACCTTAGAAACAAACGGTGCAACATTTTCTGTCAAAAATCTCAACAAAATATGAGACTGAGACCCTTCTTTTTGGTAAGCAAAATTCAAAGACCCTTAAAATGCATTGTGGTTTTTTCATGTGTACAAATTGATCATCTTTTCATTAACACTTACGATATAGCTGGCAGCATATTTTATTTTCACCTACAGATTTTAATCCTTCGGATTGTAAACAAATTACTTGGAAAAAACAAAATTGATGAATAAAAATATATATAACAAGTACAAGTCAACTAATTCATAATGGTGAATCCATTTCAACAACCCGATCAAGCACATTGTTGATTGACACACTGAAAGCATCCTCAAACCTATGAAGTTCCGAATTTGGTTCTCCATAAACCAGCCTTGGCATCAACTCATGTATTATGTACCTTCTCATTTCTTTTCTCTCTTTCAGTGACACCTTCATCAATCTCTCTACCACATTTACCTTCATATCTCTCACCTCTTCTTTGGCAATATACACCGAATATCGACGATGATCTTCTGGCAAGTGCCACGGGTACTGATAATATGCTGTGAAAGGATCAAAGAGAACCGGAATACAACCAGATATTAGTGAATCAAACACGGATTTCCTAGTCGGACTATCTCCAGGTGGTTGTAGACAGAATTCTGATTCCATGAATAATTCAATGAGGGATTCGGGTTGATCACATCCACCTGAGACACAATTATGAAATCGGCATATCCCTTCATCAGCCACAGAAGTACATTGTTTGATCAACGTTGATCTTATGTTGTCCGGTGCTCCAGGTCTAGCCGCTCCTGCAAAACTGATTAGACTTCTGCGATCCGACTGGCTTATCTTCGATTTCCATTCCACAATATCGCTATCGGAATGAGGGTGAAAATGAGTCGGATGGGGAACACCAATGTCATTAACATGCCACGGCTGTCTCTCAATCAAGAGTTTTAACGGATTCTGCATTTGATCTAGTTCTAAAAACTTAGTCCCCCATAGCTCCCCATCGCGTCGCCTAAAATCCCATGAAATTTTACCTAGAACGAATAGGTGATCCTTGCCGGAATTTCTAACCCAAGGTTGTTGCAGTTGAAGCCATTTCATGAATTCCAAACTCAACATATCTTTTACATTGACAGTTGAGTTTTTGAAATGCCATCTCAATATATCCAACCCACCATAGTAAGGGACATAGAAAAGCTTAGCTTCATTCACATTATATACCCTACAGGGATGTTTTAATACCCTCGCATGGAAGATAGGTTCAAGCGAATACTGATGAGTTCGATACCAACCCTTACCAAGTTTTAAAATTGGCTCACCCATGGCTTCATTTGTGAAATATTCGCAAAAATTCATCCAAGGCACCATATTGCTGCAATCATCATTCATCAAATCCTTGTTGAATTTAGATGGTAAATCGTACACAAATATGCCTCGCCCGTCACATGTGCCACTACTGCTGGAATTTGATGAGTTAGATCTCCACGAACGAAGTACTTGTAATTGTTCTTCAACTGCCTGAGCAGCAGTCATCAAGTCTTCGTCGTCTTTGTTATAGATGTATCTATTAATAAACATACTAGTACTATTACTAGTAGCATTAGCATCCCTTATAGTAGTAGTGGTAGCAGCAGCAGTAGTATTTGCACTATTTTGATCATTAGTTTCTTTGACGATATTTGGTGCTACGTATACTGGCTCAGCATGATTGTAAGGAATCTCCTCCATAAGATGAGTACTATTTAGCATAATAGTCGTAGTACTCACTGGATTGCCGCCGCCACTGCTACTACTAGTAGCATTATCATTGTTATTTTCTTCACCGAAGTCTGGAAATCTGACTGCTTCATTATTTCCAGAAGTTCCGGCAGAGAGACAATAAAGATTACTTAGTTTCCTTGAAGAGATACAGACATGAGCATAAGAACCTGATATTACCGTTGTCGACGAAGACCAAGCAAATAAAATCATTAGTAGGAGAAATGCAGCTGGAATTCGATAAAGAAACCTATATGGTGATGATGATGCCGCGGACAAGTTATTACTCTCATCGGATTCATCTACATCTGCTTTCTTCTGTATTGGCACTAATTTCTTATTGTTAGTTTCTCTTGAAATTTTCTTTTGTTTCAATAACTGGGAAGCAGCCATGTCTAATCAGCACACAAAATGAGAGAGAGAGAGAGATACATGTTGCAATCTTCGTGCTGCTTTTGTATAGGAATTCTATCTCCAGACTGAAATAATGTTGCTCCATAACCTTAGTTTGTAAAGAACAGACACGGATGCACGTAGTAAGAAAGATTCTTTTCTTTAATGGGTATAAATATGTGCAAGAGCCAAGTAGGTAAGCACGACTACACGTTTGTGCTTGTAGTACCTAACTACCCCAATGCCATTTTTGGGAAATGCATGCATTTCAGGCTAAGGCCAGCTCCCTAAATATATAGGTATTGGAATCTAACTGATTTTATTTATTTTTTTAACGAAAAGGTTGAATTTTGAATTTATTATAAAAAAAATTCTCGATAAGACAAAAAAATGTCAGAAAAACCCCAAAAACTTATAAACTAAAAACGATTATGCTTAATTACATTATCAAACTAGATCGAGGAAAAATGATGCCTATGTTGAAATTAAGCTTATATATTATTAGACAATATCTATCCTTACACTGACAGGTGTCAGTTATGTATTACCTTCAGACTAGGGCTGTCAATGGTACCCATTACCCGGAACCGGACCCGGACCTGATAGATTTGGATCCGGTTCCGGATCCTAAATTTGGACCCATTAACAACTTAAGACCCGACGGGTAATTACCCAATTGAACCGAATCTAAAGGGTCCAAACGAGTAATACCCGACGGGTACCCGCGGGTATCGGGTATCCATTAATTCATTATTTTATTCATACTTTTAGCAAAATTACAAGAATTTTGGTAGTTTTGGCTTTGATTTTTTTTCATTTTTCATTTTTTTCTTACGTTTAATCTTTATTTAGAACACTAATAAAGAAATAATAATAAATTTTTATAAAAATTATTTAGATCCAAGCCAAAAAGATAAAGATATTAAGTTTTTGAGGTTTTTTTATAATAATTTTCTTGATACCCAATGGGTACCCGGAACCGACGGGTACCTGGGACTCTAAACCGGACCCGAAACCGTTAGGAACCGGAACCGATCTTCATAAGTAGGTTCCGGGTCTAGTGATACCTGGGAGGACCCGGACCCATTGACAGCCCTACTTTAGAGTGTTGGTTGTTGTATTTCCGTTATGACATGTCATTATTGTCCTTCCTATAAATAAGCATGTACTGTCCCGTGTAAGAGTTAATGAGAAATGAAATGAGTGCGTTTATCTATCTAGCAACACAAATAACATCTCAATATGGTACCAGAGCATCAAATCGAACGTCATCCCAAAAATGAGAATCTAGTTTTCATATACTTCAACGGTTACCTTCTGAATTCAGCGCTTTCAAAACTTCAACCATTATTCAATAACTTAGGAATCTTGATCCTATTACTTCCGCAGACTTATTGAGTTTGCTATTATCTGAAGAAGCTGGAATGAACTTTGGTTCTAAGATGGATTTATCAATAACTTCTGCTATGTCACTAAATAACATTCTCCTGTTCCACCTCCTCATTCTTGTGAACATTATTCACCTCATCATTATCCATTTCGTTCATATTCTTCTCAGCAATCTTCAAATTGGCCTCCACCTTCTCGTGGTGGTTTTCAAAGTCCTAGTAGTTTTAGAGGTAGTAAATGTGGTGATGATCCGCACAGAGGTTTTATTAGTGGTGGTCGGTATAATCATGGTGTCAGATTTGGTAGAGGTGGTGGTGTACGTTTTTTTTTCTCTAGCTATGAAATATGACTATTATATTGCTTGTCATCCAAACTTGGTCACTCAACTGCAGAGTATAGGTTTAGGTACTCAAATGCACCTTTTTCTGTTCAGGCATATAATTTTGGTTTTGAGGATTATGATGAAGGTTTTGAGGATTATTGATGCCCTGAGTCAAAGGCTTTTGCAGTTTGTTAGAGCACTGCTCGGTCGAACTCGCAAGCATTGCTATCTCAAGCATGTTTGTCAAGTTTAGGTGATCAAAACTATAAGTCTTGATTTCTAGTCTACTTATAGATATGTCTCGGACTAGGATAAAATGTGTAGTTGAGCTTTAGAATTCACGACGTTCATCGATTAAAGACGAAGATCTACTGAGGAGAGCTTGGAGGAACTTCATCAACAAAAGGTATGTGGAGACAAAAACTTATCTATCACTCAGAAGTCTATTCTATTCTATCTCCTATTGAGACTAAGTCGTATAACTATATAGACTTTTACATTATACACATTTGATATTTCGAGCTCAGTTTAACTCGCTATAGTTACCTAAAATCAATGAGAGGCTAAAAGTGGGATTCTAGGATTTCTGAAAGTGAGTTACAGGAGGCTGAGCACGAACAGTCTTCGCCTAAACCACGCACAGTGGCCGTTCAAAGGCTGCTTTAGTCACAGGGACGAAGGCTTAGGGCCGGTCTTAGGGAGGGAAGCAGATGAAGAGAGAGATCAGAGAATTCTTGGGTTTGAAGAAGAATTGCTCCGAGAGTTTATGAGAAAGTTCCGTGTTAGCTTGGAGAAATAGAAGACCTATTTATAGCTGAATTCTGTAATCTCAGGTCGGTGAAGATGAGGATTGCTTGTCGTGTCGTGCGGATAAATTCTCCCGTCTCTTCAGGAATAGATAGAGATTTACTAGGTTGAGTTTATCTCATTATTCCACCGCCTTTACTCTCTTCAGAAATAAGCCGAGTATTTCTCACACGTGTCGTAAACCGCCAGACCAAAACCCTAATTGTTATCCCCCCATTTGTGTGAAGCTGAGTCAGCTTTTGTGATGATGTGTTGAGAGAGAAATGTTCTCTTTAGCCGAGTTGGCCAAGATAAAGAGATATTATCTGATTTTTGAGAATGACTAGGATGAGTCACGTGAAAAGGCATGGAATGCCTTAGGAATCGTGTGCAGAGTGTGAGAGGAGCTGAGGCTGATCTCCCTCTCTCCATGGTCGGTCACATATGTCATGTGGAGACTGCATTATTGCTCGTGGGTCCCTTTGTTGAGCATGCGGAGCTCAAGAGAGCTTATCCACGTTTTTGGATAGACATGTATAGTTCAGGCTCAATTTACTAGCCGTGAGTGTGTTTGAGAGGCTGAGAAATAGGCTTGAGCCCTAGGTAAGGCGTGTGCCTATCATGTGAATCTCTCCGAGATTTTATAGAGAGATTTGAATCTCTCCGAGATTTTGCGAAGAGATCTGAATCCCTCCGAGATTTTGCAGAGAGATTTGAATCCCTCCGAGATTTTGCGAAGAGATTTGAATCCCTCCGAGATTTTGCAGAGAGATTTCAATCTCTCCGAGATTTTGTGAACGGATCCAAATCTCTATGAAGATTTTATTGACGGATCTGAATCTCTCAGTGGTCAGCTGCGACTCGTCCTGAAGAGAGAGAAAGAGCTTTGTGCTCCCGATTAATGTCTTTGTGAGACTTTGGCTCACTTGTTTTTGACCAGCGTATCTTGCAGAGATGTGCTAGGAATCAACTGTGTACATCTAATGGGGCCGACAAGACCAGTGTATCTTGAAAGGATGTTCTAGGAGTCTGTCGAAAGGGCCCAGAGGCAGAATAACCAGTGTATCTCGTGGGGATGTCCTAGGAATTATTCGGAAACCTCAATAAGTCGAGTCAGAGCCTAGAGTAGACATGACCAGTGTATCTCGCGATGATGTACTAGGAATCAGTCATTGATCTCAAATAGGATGAGTCGTGCTTACAGGAGACATGCATATCTCCGCTCTGGGTCATAAGTACGTCGGGGACGTTTTTACGCATCTACAGGGCCTACATGACCAGCAGTATCTCGTCGAGGATGTATACTAGGAATCATGGCATCACAATCAGCTGTGTCTCGCGAAGACATGCTGGAATTGTGGTTGTTCTGGTTCATAAGTCTGCCGGGGACGTTTTACGCTCTGCAGAACCTACGTGACCTGCAGTATCTCGCGGAGATGTATGCTAGGAATCACGGCAGCATGACCAGTAGTGTCTCGCGGGGACGTATATTAGAAATCATGGCTAAGGGTGCCTTGAGGGCCAAGGGCTTAATCTCTCCCATGAGAGTTGAATTTTTTCTATGGTCTTGAAATAACACTTTTGTCCCTTATCCAAATTACACCATCTACATTAAGTCCCCTACTTAGAGTAGAACCTTGATTGTTCTATGATGAGTATATAGATGGTTACGAATCGTTCAGGCACGAATTTACAATTCACTTGCGAAGTCCCCGAATTGATGCTTAGTCTTTGCTTGCTCTGATTCTGGACTTCGAATCAACTCTGGACTTGGGAGCATTCTGGGATTTTGTGTTAGGAGACGTTATTGGCGTAACAATTGAGCCTTGATGAAGTAAAATTTCCGTTTTGAGAGACTAGACTATCGAATTAGGGTTTCTTTGATCAAAACCCTAACTTCTTCCTTCTGTGCAACTCTGAGCTTGGAATTGACCCTGGACTTGGAATCCTTTTGGCTTTCGCATCGGGAAGCGTGATCGGAATGGGAATAGAGTCTTGTAAAGATGAAATTTCCATCTTGGTCGAACGGGATTTGCAAATTAGGGTTTACTTGGACAAAACCCTAATTTTCTCTCTTTGTGCATGCTTGAGCGCTTCCGAGTTTGTGCAAGTGAGTATTTGGAGAAGAGGGATTTGAGCGGCTTCCTGGTTGTCCGTGAAGTTGGAAAAATCCCATGAGAATAAATTGGCACTTACTTTTGAAGTCATAGAATCCTTATTCCTTGTAAATTCTGAATTCAGGCTTGTACTGCACCTAAACCCTAATTTCTCTTGTTGTCCGCGTCTGACTCCTTTAGACACTCTGGAGATGCTTGAAAAGGCTTGGTAGGCGTGCATATATCTTGAGGGGTTAGCAACTTGTATGACAAGAACTCGTTCAATCCCTTATACTAATCAGTCACTCCTTTTTCGAGAGAAAATGTCTATCTTTGAAACCAAGGATATTTTCGTCAAAAACCAATATGAGCCTGATTTTTTTCTAACATGAAAGACTTCGTGAGATTCCTTAGGCATGGTCACGGCTTGATAGAGGGAGAGAGGCGCATGTCTGGTCTTGGTTTTGAAAATTATGAACTCAAACTTCCATGTTTGAGCTAAATTCCCTTTATTTTCTCTGAGATTCCGATTTTTTGGATTCCGTTTCCATCCCGTTCTTCTTATAACATTTAAAGAACTCAATACTCACGTGTATGAGGCTTTTGGAATGAGTAGATGATAGCTTGGTCAGTCTCTGGCTGTATCAGAGCCTTCTTCCTTGAAAATACTCAAAATTGCGAAATAAGGGTATTTTGGTCAAAATACCTCATGAGCTCGTTTTTGTTGAAGAGTAATGAGATAAAAGGGATTGAGATAGATGTAGAGAACCGTCCAATAGAATAGGGAGAGGCTATGCCCTTTCTCTTTTAGAATAAATCCCTTTTCTGTTAAATTCTTGAAATTAGAGCTCCAAAACTCTAATTCCCTTCGACTTTGATCCCTCTGAGAAAATCCCTAGAGAATAAGTGACGTCCCACTGGCTTAGGAGAGAATTATCACGCATGGGAAGAGCTTGGCCACGACATGGAGGGATTTTAGAGAAAGAAAACCCTCAGTTTCCTTATTAGATCCAAATTCCTCTAATTTCCTCTTTTAGCTCCAATTCCTTTTCCTTTCCTTGATGGCTTCCCTTTTGAGTTAGGCTTGGAAAACTCTTTTCCAACTCTTTTGGACGTGACTTAGGTATGGAGATCGGTCCATTCTTCTTTGACAAATTCTATTTGTACAGAGATTCCATTTAAGAATTGAGCTCTTCTGTCTTTTCCTGGAACTTCTTTCTTTGCTTGACTTAATTCTAGTTGGAAAACCGTGTGTATGGGTATGATGCCATGAGTGGATAAGAACTCGATCATTTCATGAGATGCATACCTCTTCGACCATAGAATCAATAGAAGTAGTCGTATTTGTCAAGGATTCTCTTCGTTTAGGTGTTCGTCATAAAACTTCAGATTTCAGACACTTAGGGAGAATGGATGTAAAATCTTGATACGCACTCCAATTTAAGTCACCAGCCCCAACTTTGAAAGAAAATAGGATAGGCTTTCTAACGCAAAAAGAATGACTTGATTACGAGTTTGTTTGGACAATCAAATCCGTGTATACTTTTGACTTAAGTAATCTCGTATAAAATTTCAGGAGTTTTTCAGATTGCACTTGCTTTGGTGTCGCATCTCCTAGATCGTATGTTCGTTTGAGGCGCCCTTTTGGTATGTTTCTGGTAAGACATAGAGGAACATATTTTCTTCAGGAAGTACCCCGAAATTCCTTATGGTTTGACATCAGTTTTCAAGTCTCCGCGCTGCAATGTACATCAATCCGAATCACCAAAGGAATCCTTGTTTCAGTTGGACTCTTAAAGCGTTCTCTTGCTTCAAGCACAACCCATTGGAGTATTATGACTTCACTACCCTTCCGTAGCTTGGTTTAGGTCGTGAATTTTGCATCCTTATGTCAGAGACATGCCCATCATTTGATTTTATGTTTATACCCTTTGTCGTGAAGAAAAGGTATTTTCCTTGATCCTTTGTTTATACCCAGTTGCCAAAATTCACATACAGCCTATTGCCAAAAATTCACAGACGGCTAGTTGCCAAAATTCACCGACGGCCAGTTGCCAAAAATTAACAGACGACCAATTGCCAAAATTCACAGACGGCCAATTGCCAAAATTCACAGACGGCCTGTTGCCAAAATTCATTGACGGCCAGTTGCCAAAATTCACAGACGGGTCAGTTGCCAATGTCAAGGTAGTTCTGGTTACCAGCCACCATTGGCCAGTTGCCAATGATATATACTTGCCAAGGTTGCAATCATCTTTGAATAGATGGTATGAACTGCAAGGCGGTAACCAAGACTTTTAGATGATATGAACAACCTTGTAGAGTTGTGCTGAACCGCATAGCGGCTGCCTAAGTACCCTCTCCATTGTTCGGAGGGATCAAGCACGACCGTAGTTCATCAACCTCTTTTGTTTAGATAGTATGAACTGTGATAGCAACTATCTCTAACTTATCACATCACCAGCTGTATCACAAGGAAATCGCAGCACCACAAGAATCCAGAAATTCCATGCACATCATTCAAACAGTAACTAAGTAGCTTGAGCTAAATTAAAGCACGCACAAACAATCAGAGTAATTAAGATTCAAGACCCATTCTATCTTGTTACTGAATTCTCAACAAAGCATAAAAATAGAAATACAGAACCACACATTTGATAACCAGTAAAGCAAGAATATAACGAGTAAGAGGTCAATCCCCATTTCCACCCACGTATTATGAAGAGAACACAAACAATATTATTTAAAACCTCCCTTAGCAATTTCTGACCAGACTATTCTTTGGAAGTAAACACTCAATTAAGATAGCAATGGTACTCTCCATATCCTTCTCATTTTTACATTTATAACGTAACCATAAGCATTTTATGGTTGGTACAATTCCGATAGTAATTTAACTAAAATGCAAATAGTGTCCGTATCAATAACTGATCTAGCATAAGACTACACAAATCATGACAAGGTAAATGACCAAGCACCGTGTACCGCCCGTATCAAACCGTTGTTAATACTAAATAATTTTGACATGTATAGCTTCCCTAACGTGTTCAATCTGTAAATAAGGTCTTAGTTGCGCTACCAACGTCACCAGCACGTTCAAGTCCATGTAAACTATCAATAACAACTAGATTTTGAAGAGATACTTAAGGTGGAAGGCATAGAATTAAATCATAGTAACGCAGATAAAACCAAAGCTACCGTACAAGTACATTCCAACAAGAAATGAGGTACGTCACTGTATCAAATTTGGACCAAATAAAACAAAAGCGAAATATTAGTCTAGATGAGAGGACTAAACAAGTGATGAACTAAATGAAACAGGCACCAAACATTCATTATTGTTTGCACTTTCGGCACTCATCAAGTAGACTAGTATTAACCCAAAACCAATAATAAACTCTCTCCTGTACTAGAACCATTTTTTCCAATCAAAACAAAATTCCATTTTCCTAAATTTCCAACACAAATGTACAATGACCTCCACGACAATATCTATCTAGTGCTTCTTGACAACAAGTAATAAAACTGCAAAATCAATAAGTGGGATAAGCTTAGTCATATAAAGTACTAGTTCTATCGAAGCTTGGCATGCATGATTGGTACCCATTAATTTGAAAACTAAGTTAGACAACAACATTTTTCAAATAATTTAACCTTAGCATAAATTTAACAGTTTCATTCGAACTAGGACACCAGCTTCGCAGGAAACACTAATATAGAGCTGACATTTCAATCTCGACATAACTGAAAAAAAATCAAGATTCATCTAACTCAGTACTCCTTGCAATTCGCGTTTATGTTTTACTACCAGAAAACAGGTATTCTAACTGTACTTTTAGTAATATCCACAAACCCCCAACTAAAATTATACCAGTGCGATCTATATTTGTGAACTACAAAATGACACTGCCCCACTCATATTACCAGTTTAGGTAGAGATCACATTTTTACCTTTACAGGAAATGCCTAAAGAAGAACCATTAAGTACAGTGAAATAAAGCACACTCAAGTACACCGTTCAAGGACAAGATCGAGTACACAATATTCATTGAGATCGGCTTTATGAAACAGAACCTCTACAAGTCTGAGATAAATGTACCGAAAAATCTCTAGACACATTAGTTAATTCCTTGTCATCATGGACCAATGCAACGGGCAAAAAGCTGTTGTTTTAACTTAGAAGTCCAACTTTCAGAACTGCATTTCTATTTTTACTAAAACGATTATCTTTTCTCCAAGCAATATAGATTATCCATTACCGTACGATGACGGGAAAGCTATAGACATAAATGATTGACAAGGGGAAAATTCATAGATCACAATCCAATTTTTTTTTTCAACTTATCGACATCATACAAAATGAAAATGCAAAAAACTTAATAATAAAACAGCACCCAAGTTAGCATTTGAATTATTATCAAACAAACTAGCAAGCATGCTGTAAAATTTAAGTAAATGTGGCCTTGAACTAATGACTCATGTTGGTATGCATGAATACAGACTTAAATCTAAAGTCTATGAACACCCCTGTTTGGGTTTCTCATTAAAGCCCTAGAAATTCAACTACAAGAAGAGTACAAAGCAATCACTTGAGTACTAACCTTGATGCAGTTCACGCATATATAAACAAAACACTAGCTTTTCTTTCTTTGATGAGCTCTCTTCAAGCACCATTCAGGCACATCAACAAACACTTTGTACCTAGGTATGCTAAACCATTTCCTTGTCACTTTCCCTTGATCTGAAAAGACAAACTCCATTTCTAACCCAAACGCCATTCTTTCCTCAACTTCAAATTCCATCTCTAATTCTTTGTGATGATCACGGTTTCGATGGCAGAAATCCAGTTTCTTCAACTGATTTCTCCTTGTCCTCTCGGCAAATATTAGACCAGGAACCAAATTGAACATTCACAAGAGTAAGAAATTGAGTCAGTTATACTGACCAACAACAAAGAAATCATTAAAAGGTTTCAATCAGAATTGTTACCTGTAATTTTTGTTTTGTGTCTCTGATTGTTAACAAAATCCCAAAACCCTAAAACCTTTTCTTCTCTTCCATGTCATGACCAAGAAGTGTAAATCTAGTATATCTAATCCACTAAATTCTAAGCTCAAGACATCTAACGATTTCTCCCGAACTTTCATTGTTTCCCTCAAGTTTTCAGTCAAGCTGAAAGGAAAACGAGATAAGCTCCCAACGAGTTCTCTCCCTGCCTCTTTTTGTTTACCTTTCCGTTACGGTGGGTTTGGCGTAGAATTTTAAAGGTGGAATTTATGGGTGGATTTGGTAGAATTATGTTTTCCTTTGTATGTTTGGTTGCCCGAATCTTTGGAATCACGTTTCCTATGGGATTCAGTTTCCAACAAATCCTCCATATGGAGTACGATCCCTCTCCCTAAGATTTGTTGGGAAACTTATCAAGGGATTTATGGACCCACATTTTTTTAACTCTAATTCCCATATATATGCAATTTTATGATTTGAGGGTAATGCCAAACAGTACAAAGACTTTAATACAAGAAAACTCTATAAATCCTAGGAATTTTTATTGAGTTACCAAACACACAAGGAATTTACATGAATCACAGAATTTGTAATCCCAGGGGATTATAAATTCCTGGAAACGGTGAATTCTGCAAACAAACCCACCATAAAAGAGAGTAACACATGGCAAACTGCATGGGTTATTATTATGGCACCCAAGGTTTTAGACTAAGGCAACTCATACTTATGAAAGCATCCTACTTAGAAGTCTTAAGCAATGCAAAATTAAAATTTTATAATTTTCAACTCAAATGATTTGAATCGAACCCGAGAAAAAGGCACGGAGTGTCACACCTATCATATATCTTTATTGATAAAAGATAGAATGAACTTTTGACAACAAAAGTTAAGCCTATTATGTCATTATGCAAATATTGATGGAAAATAGGATGAACTTTTGATTACAAAGATTAAGTCTATTATATGTCTTTATGCAAATATTGATGAAAAATAGAATGAATCTTTGAATATTCCCCAGTATTGGTCTTTCCCTGATCCACTTCTATGTGAAAGTACTGTGTGGCTTCGTAAGTTCTCTTATGTTGAGCATTTCCGATTAAATTAATCATGAGTTCTCTTGTGGTTAATTTAATTGAGTATTTTGGATACAAATTCATGTTTCATGTGATTTGTTAATGTCCAAAGAAATCCTTCTTTTCTTGTGAAAGTAAGGTCGCTCTTGTTGTTCTTTCGGGAATGACATTTTATGGGAGAGAGTTCTTAATTGAACTTGTGCTTAATTGCCAAATCTTTGTGGGGAGTGCGGCTGTGGAATATTGTAGGAGTTTTCTTGTATCTTTATAAACTCCTTGATGAATACACTAGTTTTGACTATGTGAAATCATCGAAACAAAGTTGATATTTTCTCTTTTAGTCATGAAGTATCTCCATGAGAATTTCATTTGGATCCCACTAGTTTTCGTACCTTTGCCAATTTATATTGACAAAAAGGGGGAGAATTAATATGTAGTTCACACTACAAACACATATGGTTTACGAATCATTATGTAAGGGGGAGTGGTTTCCATGTGAGATGAAGTATTGACTAAGGAGGAGTGATACATATCACTATAGTATTGTTGTCAAAGTTGTGATACAATTGGACTTTGATGCTGTGCAATAATACTATGACACTGGATAACAATGATTGAGAGCTACTGTTTTCTCATTGTTATAGCTACGGATCTTCAACAACTATGATGCTGAGTTGAACACATTCATAATCGCTGGAGTACTTGGAAGTGACGAAGATTTCGAGTAATGTTGAAGAACTAAGGAAATCAAGCATTTGGATTGAGAGCTACAAAGTTTATTTATTTTGTATTCCATATGTATTGATAGTTTTTCCACTAAAATTGATAAAGGGGGAGATTGTTAGAGCACTTCTCGGTCGAACTCGCAAGCATTGCTATCTCAAGCTTGTTGTCAAGTTTAGTTGCCAAAACTATAAGTCTTGATTTCTAGTCTACTTATAGCTAAGTCTCGGATTAGGATAGAAAGTGTAGTTGAGCATTAGACTTCACGGCGTTCATCGATTGAAGACAAAGAACTACTAAGGGAGCTTGTGGAACTTCATCAACAAAAGGTATGTGGAGACCTGAACTCATCTATCACTCAAAAGTCTATCTACTCTATCTCCTATTTGAGACAAAAGTCGTATAGCTATATAGACTTTACATTATACACATTTGATATTTCGAGCTGAGTTTAACTCGCTTATATATTTCTCGAAATATGTGTTGGTAAGCTTTCGCTTTAACCAAGTTCATCTTATATTCTTGACGAAAGTCAAAAGATGATCATATGAAAATCGCCTTGTAACATCTTACATGATTTGTGTGAGACGGTCATTTGATGTAGACTTTGAATGTTTCGTATTGATCATTCGATCACTTGAAAATTGCTTTGAAGCTAATAGTTTGTGTGAGACAACTATTGTCGTAATCTAAGAATGTTTCAATGATTTAAATGGGAGTTTAGAACGATTAACCATGATTGGATTATGTACACAGTATGCGTACTTGCATATGTGTTGATCCAAGACCGACAATCTAGTATGCATACCCGTATGCGTACTGGTTGGTCAGGTGAAGTCCGGGAGCTATAGGATGCATACCCGTATGCGTACTGGCGAAGTCAGTTAAAGTCTGGGAATTTTGGTATGCGTAACCGTACGCGCACTATATTCAACTGAGTTCGGATGTGAACGACAGTATGCGTACCTGTTTTCATAATGGCGAACACATTCCAAGTCCGGCTACTTAGGTATGCATACCCGTTTGCATACTTGAGTGGGTTATGTTCTAAAATCGGTTTGTTCATGAACTAATACATTTATATAATAAGGAATGCAATCTTTTGCAAACCGTGGCTATAATGTTCATGAATTGATTCAAGTGAATCAAAATCGATTTTGCTTCAATTATGTCTTGTATACTTCTATGATAATATAAATAATTAAACAACTCTAGAACTAGTTTCATTTGAGTTATTTGAACTAGTTATGGTTAAGATGAATATGGTTGATATGAAAGTGTTCATATGGCTAACTTCGGTTAACTATTGTTGAGCCAACAAAGGTGCACACGTTTAGGTACGGTTACTCATATCTAAATGAAGTCACTTTTCATTTGTGTGTAACAAGCTAAGTTCGATCTAACGGTTGAAAGATATTAGCTTGAGTCTAATCAGGTTTTCATCTAACGGTGAATATTGAATGCTTTGTTACCAAGATAACATTGATTGCAAACCCAGATTTGAAGACTATATAAGGGAGAACTCTAGCAACTGGGAAACCTAATCCCCACACCTCCTGTGTGATATTAGTTACGACTAGAGTCGATTCTCATTTAACCTTAGGTTTTTCCAAAACCCTGTAGGTTAACGACTTGAAGACTTAATTGGGATTGTGAAGCCAAACCCAACTATTTTCTCTGTAGTTGCGTGTTCTGATCTTATTGTTTTCTATCGTGATTGAGTACTATCTTCTCTAATATTTTCTCGAGATTTAATCTCCGATAGGCAAGATAAAAAGTAGTCACAAACATCTTCGTCTCATCGTTTGTGATTCCACAATATCTTGTTTCGCTACCATAAGATTAAAATTATTGTGAGGTGATTGATATTTCTAGGCTGTTTTTCGGGAATATAAGTCCGGTATATCAATTGGTTCTGTTCACCTTGATTTATCAAAAGACGGAACAAAACTCATAGGTATATCCGTGGGAGACATATTTATCTATTCAATAGACTTTTCTGTGTGAGACAGATTGGTTTATCAAGTCTTCGACTTTGGGTCGTAGCAACTCTTAGTTGTGGGTGAGATCAGCTAATGGAATCAAGTGCGCAGAATTCGGCGTGGTTCTAGAGGCGTAAGGAACGCGACTGTACCTTGATCAGTGTGAGATTGGTTAGGGCTCAACTACATTCCAGTCCGAAGTTAACTTGGAGTAGGCTAGTGTCTGTAGCGGCTTAATACAGTGTGGTGTTCAAATCTGGACTAGGTCCCGGGGGTTTTCTGCATTTGCGGTTTCCTCGTTAACAAAACTTCTGGTGTCTGTGTTATTTCTTTTTCGTATTATATTTGTTTATATAATTAAAATATCACAGGTTGTGCGTAAATTCAATCAATTGTGAATCCAACCTTTGGTTGTTGATTAAATTGATTGACACTTGGATGTTGGTTTTTGATACCATCCAAGTTATTTCTTATATTCAATCGGGCTCGCAAATTCCTATTTGTTTGATTGCAGATTGAATTGAGAAATTGAGATATAACTCTTGGATGTACTTTTCTTAAGATTGAGTCTGACTGTCTAGTTGATTCTTTTGAAAGTATATTGGAGTTAGTCCATACAGATTTCTAAGCGAAATATTGGGTGTGGTTGTTAGACCCCGCTTTTCAGATATCATTATGCAAATATTGATGCAAAGTAGAATGAATCTTTGAATATTCCGAAGTACTGATCTTTTCCTGATCCACTTCTATGTGAAAGTACTGTATGGCTCCGTAAGTGTTCTTATGTGAGCATTTTCGATTAAATTAATCATTAAGGTTCCTTTGTAGTTAATTTAATTAAGTTTTTTGGAAACAAATTCATGTTTCATGTGATTTGTTAATGTCCAAAGAAATCCTTCTTTTCTTGAAAAAGTAAGGTCGCTCTTGTTGTTCTTTCGGGAATGACATTTTATGGGGGAGAGTTCTTAATTGAACCTGTGCTTAATTTCCAAATCTTTGTGGGGAGTTCGGATGTGGAATATTGTAGGAGTTATCTTGTATCTTTATAAACTCCTTGATGAATACACTAAGTTTCGACTATGTGAAATCATCGAAACAAAGATGATATGTTCATTTTTAGTCATGACGTATCTCTTTGAGAATTTCATTATGATCCCGCTAGTTTTCGTACCTTTGCCAATTTATATTGACAAGGGGAGAATTATTTTGTAGTTCACACTACATAACGGTGAATATTGAATGCTTTGTTACCAAGGTAACTAAGATTGCATACCCTGATTTGAAAACTATATAAAGGAGAACTCTAGCAACCGGGAAATCTAATCCCCGCACCTCATGTGTGATACTAGTTGCATAAGCTAGAGTCGATTCTCCTTTAACCTTAGGTTTTTCACGAAACGCTGTAGGTTAACGACTTGAAGACTTCATTGGGATTGTGAAGCCAGACCCAACTATTTTATCTGTAGTTGCGTGTTCTGATCTTGCCATGCTCTATCGTGATTGAGTACTATCTTCTCTAAGATTTGCTCGAGAGTGATCTCTGATAGGTAAGATAAAAATAAGTCACAAACATCTTCGTCTCATCGTTTGTGATTTCACAATATCTTGTTTTGTTTCCATACTACCAGCAATTAAATGCATATCTCTAGAGAATAAAAATTAGTAATGTGCATTTACTAATTGGAGATTTTCTATTGGGAGATTTCGGAAATTTTGGAAAAGCATTTATTTGAATTAGGAAAACTGAATTTTTCCATTCATTGCATATCTTGAGAATATTTTCAGTTTTGAAAATTCCTTGATGTCTAAACATCTTTGGTCTATAAATACCAAAGTTTGCATTTCTAGCAAACTATCCTAAGAGCCAAGCTAGCTTCATTTCTTATTGTTTCTGGTGGAGCCGTCTATTCGGAGAGGAAAGTATCCTAATTAGGTGAAATCTCTTACGACCGCTCGTTTAAAGACTTCCGTGGGATTAATAAGCTCTACGTGTACCATTGGTGGGAAACTAGATAATTGTAGTGTTATTAGTTTTCGATTAATTTGATTGACTAACGGTTGTTGAAACTTTGATTGCACCTAGTTTGTTTATTCTTGAGAATCTTCTCTTCTGATATAAGATTCACTCAAACTAGTTCGAAGTATCTACGGGATCTTTAGAACTGTTGTTAGATCTAAAGACATCTTGTGATAATCCATTGTTAACAGACTCTAGCTCTATTTTGTGTGTGATTGATCACAAGAGATTCAATTGGTGCTGTGCAGATTATTATTGAAGATTAAATAAGATTTGAAGACGAAGAAGATTTCTTATTAGTTCTCATATCTTTGTGTATGCACAAACCTTGATCGGCTGTGATACAACTTGAATTGGATTTATTTGATTGATTAGTTGCGTGAGATCGGCATCGCTTTATAGTTTCTCATTGAGATCTATACTGATTGATTGTGAATCTAAACTTAACTGATTTTGTAGTCATTGGATAGATTTATCTAACCAGGCAAAGGAGTTTATTAGATTAAACGGAAGAGCCTTTGCGTATGACTTGAGATATCTTTATCTTGAAAAGAATCAATAGAGTTGTTACCGAACAAATTCGTTGTTCCTTTGCTGTTTGGAATACGATCCAAAGGAATTGTACCAGTGCGTGACCTTCGAAGTCGGAAGTGTAGGGATCCTGAGGAAACTAAGTGAACTAGGGGTAGTTGCTTGGTCTCAACTATACGAAGTTGGTTTAGATTTTGTATAACGGCTTAATTCTGAGAGTATTCAATTCTGGACTAGGTCCCAAGGTTTTTCTGCACTTGCAGTTTTCCTCGTTAACAAAATCTTGCTGTGCGATTTACTTTTGTTTTCCACAATTATATTTGTTTATATAATTTAAAGTAAATTGCACTTTACATTAACTACGATATACTTGATAGTGATCCTATAGAGTTTGGTTAAGTCCGAACCTATTATCAAGTGTCACACTTTGGTAGTCGTATTGTCTCGATCTCGTATCCATAGACAATCACACAAAGTGTGAATACCGAAGTTGTTGTATTGTCTCGACTCTGTCCATAGACGATCATACTTGGTAAGAGGACTTATAGGTTGAAACAAAAAGATTGTGGTGTATTTGGGTACCCTCGTCTTTACAGTTGGTATCAGAGCAGGCAAACACGAAAAGATATAACAATCTGTGGTTGGTGCGATCCAACCAATTGTATCTGATGGCTGATTCAGTTAACGTATCAAAGATTTTAAATACTCTTCAATGTGATCTTGAAGACACAGAAGAGTATTACTCGGTACTTGTCAAGATATTACAAGAAAAGGTTGAACAAAACCAGTCATATGCTGAAGACATCAGTGATATCTTGATTGATAGAGGACCGGTCAAGGATACCTTAGAACTTCATAAAAAGAAGTCTCATAAATGTTCAACATTGACATCTAGACATTTAAAACCGAACAATAAGAAATAATACAAAAGGTTTCTTAAAAAAGGGTGGAAAGTCTTGAATCAGAAGATTTGTTGTGCAAAAAATCTGATTAAACGTGTTAAGGGATTATTTAAAAACTTAATAAGTCACCCTAACTCAGAATAAAAAAACCAAGTTAAAAAATCTGTGGAACCTATTGAAAAATGTCTGGGAGCCTTTGCACTCAAAACGACTTCTCATTTCCAATGGTTTCTAGATAGTGGTTGTAGCAGACATATGATAGGTGATCTCTCTTGGTTTACAAAGACAGAAGACTACAAAGGAGGATCTGTAACTTTCGGAGATGGAAGCAGTTGTCTTATTAGCAAAAAGGGAACTATCAAACTTCCCGGTAATCCTGAAATTCATGATGTTGTTTATGTCAAAGGAATGAAAGCTAATCTTCTTTCAGTGAGTCAAATCTGTGATAAAGGTCATAAGGTTATTTTCAATATGGGAGGTTGTGATATTGAAAATAAGTCTGGAAAAATATTTTTTCGAGGACGAAGAAGTATGAATAACTGTTATCTCCTTGATATACAGTCTAATCTATACTGTAACCTGACCAAGGTAGAGTCAACTCATTTGTGGCATGAACGATTTGGTCATCTCAACTACCGAATGTTGGGTAAGCTCATTAATCGTGAACTTGTCAGAGGCGTTCCAAAAATAAATACTAAAGTAGAAGGTGTATGTGGTGCTTGTCAAAAGCATAAGCAAGGAAAAATTCCGCACAAACTTTCTCGAGATATAGCCACTCGATGCTCCTCTCGATCCTATTCACATGGATCTTTTTGGTCCATTCCAACAAGCAACTATTGGAGGAAAGAAATATGCTTTACACACGGTTCACATGGGTTGCTTTCCTAAAACACAAAAATGACACTCTTGGGGAATTCAAGATTATTGTGAGTAGAATTCAAAATGAACAAGGTCGCAAGCTTAAGAAAGTAAGAAGCGATCGTGGTACATAATTCAAGGATACAAAAGTATATTGTAATCAACTTGGAATTTCTCACCAATTTTGTGCTCCCATTACACCACAGGCAAATAGTGTGGCTGAAAGAAATAATAGAAATATTCAAGAAATGGCTAGAGTAATGCTTCACAACAAAAATTTACCACTAACCTTCTGGGGTGAAGCTGTTTTCACAGCTTGTTATCTTATAAATAGAGTTTATCTAAGGTCAAAAACTCTAAATACCCCTTATGAGTTATGGTATGGAAGAAATCCAATCTAAGCTATTTAAGGGTTTTCAGAAGAAAATGTTATATACTTAAGGACAGAGAGCATAGAGGAAAATTTGATTCCAAAAGTGAGGAATGAATTTTTCTTGGTTATGCTTCTGATAGTCGTGCCTTCTGAGTATATAATCTCCGAACCAAAGTCATGATGGAATCAGTTAATGTAGTTATTGATGATATTAGTGATTTTCGCCAAGATAATCATATTGCTGCAGAACTTCCTCCTTCAGAAACTGTTAATAAAGAAAAACAGATTGAAGAAGAACCAACAATTGTTCATACCATTTGTGACATAGATGATAAAGATGATAGTGATATATAGTATTGTTGAACAACCCAACGATACTGAAAATGTAGTCCACAAACCTGCTAAGTGGGTTCATCAAAGACATTCCACGGAAGATATCATAGGATATGCCAATACCAGAGTTATGACTCGAAGGGAACTCCAGAATGTCTGTCACTACACATGCTTTCTTTCTTCAATAGAACCAAAAAATATTGAGGAAGCTCTTAGTGATCCCGCTTGGGTAAACTCAATGCATGAGGAACTTAGTCAATTCGAAAGGAAAGGAGTATGGGAACGTGTTCCTAAACCAGAAGGTGTCAACATCATTGGAACAAAATGGATTTTCAAGAACAAATCAGATGAATACGAAACTATTGTCCAAAACAAAGCCAGACTGGTTGCTCAAGGATATTCTCAAATTGAAGGTATTGATTTTGATGAAACCTTTGCTCTTGTAGCTCGTTTAGAATCAATTAGACTTTTACTTGCATATGCCTGTAATCTTAAGATTAAGCTCTTTCAAATGGACATTAAATCTGCATTTCTTAATGGAGATTTAAAAGAAGAAGTCTTTGTTGCTCAACCTAAAAGATTTGAAGATCCATTATTTCCAGATCATGTTCTTAAGCTTAACAAGGCTTTATATGGTCTAAAACAAGCTCCAAGAGCTTGGTATGATAAGTTAACATCCTTTTTACTTCAAAAAGGATTCTCTAGATGTGGTGCTAATAAGACTCTTTTTCACCAAATGGAATGGAAAGAATGTACTTGTTGCATAAATTTATGTAGATGACATCATCTGTGGATCCACCTAAAAAAGCCTCACAGATGAATTTCTAAATCTTATGAGCGGGGAATTCGAAATGAGCAATGTTGGAGAACTATCATATTTTCTAGGTTTGCAAATACAACAACAAAAAAACAACATTTTTCTTTCCCAAGAAAAATATGCCAGGAATTTGGTAGAAATTTGAGCTAAAGGGTACAACACCTATGGCAACACCAATGCCAACTACTGGAAAACTTCAGTTTAGTCCAAGTGAAAAATAAGTACACCAAAAACTGTACCGATCCATGATAGGAAGTTTGTCGTACTTGACTGCAACAAGACTGGATATTGCGTTCAGTGTGGGATGTTGCGCCAGTTTTCAAGCAAATCCTAAAGAATCACATCTAAAAGCTGTAAAACGAATCATAAGATATGTTAATGGTACCTTAGATTATGGTCTATCATATTCTATGGATACGAACAACAGTCTTGTTGCCTATTCAGATGTTGACTGGGCGGGATGTGTAGAAGATTGCAAAAGCACATATGGTGGTTGTTTCTATGTTGGTCAAAACCTTGTAGCCTGGCATAGCAAGAAACAAAACTCACAATCTCTATCAACCTGTGAAGCAGGATATATTGCTGCTGGTACTTGTTGTACTCAACTTCTGTGGATGAAGCAAATGCTCATTGACTATGGTATAAATATTCAAACTATGAGCATTCTTTGTGATAACTCAAGTGTTATTCGTCTAACAGAAAATCCTGTTGAACATTCTCGTACTAAACACATAGATATTAGATATCATTTTATTAGCGAATTGTGTGAGAATTGAGTTATCAAGCTAGAATATGTTCCCTCTGAACGACAACTAGCTGATATTCTTATAAAGCTATTAGACCGTGCAACCTTTTAAAATCTCAGGAAGTCTATTGGTATTGCTAAGGTACATTAGTATCTTACCTTTCGGTTTTCAACTTTTTCTATTGGCACGCATTAGTTAAAACTGTTTCAACCTTTCTCTGGTAAAGGTTGCTTTTGTTGTTGTTATTTTGTTCTTGCGAGAGGATGACAACACACTGGGGGAGAGTTTTTACTTTAACTTGCGCTTAATGATACATTGGGGGAGAGTTCTTACTTGAACTTGCGCTTAATGATATATCTTTCTGGGGAAAAGAGGCTGCAAAATTTGAGGTAACTAATTTGTTAGTTAATCATTTTCCTGTTTAAGAAAAGCCTGTTTATATTGCATATATTTTTCTTTTGCTTAACAAAATATCGGTACAATTGATATGTTCCATTATTGTGTATGGATGTGTGTGTATGATTCAATTGTTTCCGGTTAAGAAAAACTGTGTCAATTTATTTGGCTTATTGTTTGGTATCTTTTTTATTGTTGGGTATCAAGTGTTTTTGCTTAACGAAATTCGGTGCAATTGCGGTGTTATAATGTCTATGTTTGTTTCAATTGCTTCCGGTTAAGAAAATAATTGTGCAAGTCAATTTATTTTGGTTTGTATGTATTGTTTAAGGCTTAATAAAATACGGGATCATTTGTTTAGTTCAAATTGATTCCGAATAAGAGAAACTAAGTTAATTCTGATCTTAGTTAGACTTATCAAATTAGAGGATTCGGTTATTCAAGTCTAATCGAATGCCTTGACAAGAAAAACTAAGTAACTAACCTAGTGTTTGTCTTGTCTAAGAGAGAAAGGTCTAAGTTATTGTCTGAATAATTAGAGCCTGATGAGAGAAATAAAGTTAATTCTGATCTTTATTTTGGTCTTATCGAAATAAGCGATTGCATATACACAATCTGTTTAACAAGGGAATTAAGTTTCTTAGTCGATTTGTTAAACTATTAGGGAAAATTGCTTCGGGTAATTGTTTCCTTGATAACATATTAAAACTAAATTACTTGTAGTTTCGGTTTTAATACTGGTTATCTAAAGTGGTATGTGAAACCTTTGTTCTTCACTCTTATAGGTTGTTTACAAGTCTTTTAGATTTGTAAATCCTTTCGGTTTGTCCTTTATTTGCTTGAACCTTTGTCATTTTATGACAAAAAGGGGGAGAAATATATGGAGTAAACAAGTGATTTGCAATCACTAAAGAAATGAAAATTGTGTTTAAACGTTATATTTAATAAAAGAGTAAAGCATTCATTAAGGAGGAGAAACATATCATATTGTTGTTGTAGTATTCTGACTACAAAAAGGGGAATAACAAAGATGTTCGGATTGAATATTTACCTAGCTTACCTTTAGGGGGAGTAAAAGCTTTTGTTATTCAAATGTCAACAGCCGCATTTATTGATTGAATAAATGCAGGTTATTGTGCTGTTGAAACTTGGAATCAAACGTATGTAAAATGAATTCTTATGTAATTTGTTTATCCATATGTATTAAGAGTTTTGTCACTCAAATTGACAAAGGGGGAGATTGTTAGAGCATAGCTCGGTTGAACTCACCAAGCGTTGGTATGTAAAGTTTGGTTGTCATATTTTAGTGTGTCAAAACTCATCTAAAGTCGCTTGATTATATACTAGAGTCAACTTCGTTTAGGTTAGACTAGAAAGTCTAGGAATGTTGAGACATACAAGTATTACTCCGAAGACCTGAAGAAAGTGAATAAGTAGCGAACTACAACGACGACATCATCCTTCCACTTGAGGTTAGTAATATTGACCTGAACTGTTTCATTCCTAACATATCTTTCAAGTCGTGTTATATTGAAAACATAACTGCGAAGCTGTATATACTTTACATATTGTATAATACTCTAGTGATGTGACATGGTCATAATTGTATGATCATAGTATTACGGAATTAGACTACGAAGTATAACGCTTATCTTTTGAACTTCGTAGATATGACATCGACATAATCTTGTATATACTGTTATGATTATGTGAATGGGTTATGGTGAAGATTTAATCCTAGGAAACAATGTTTTACATTCGTTTAAAGGAAGTACATTCATGAACTTGTTTCGTGAACCGAAAGGGAAATCATTAGGATTATTGGTCCAGCTATTCATTGCAAATCTTTGGATGACTAATATGTGTGAGATGGTAGAACCGATCATAACTACGTTATGTATCTTCGTATAACTAATCAGAATGCCTGACTTATGATTTGGTATGACCGGTTTTTATTAAGTGGTGTAACCGATCCTAAGTAATCACCATGAGATGGTATGATCGATATTTGTATTTGGTGTGTAATTGGTGTAAACGATCCTAGTAATTGGTGTGATCGATCATAAAGTGTTGTGTAATCGATCCTTGTAATTGGTAACCGGTCCTGGTAACTAGTGTGACCGATCACAAGCAATACCATGGGAATATGTATCTTAGTAACTGATGTAACCGGTCCAGGTAACTTGTGAAAAGACGAAGGTACCTAAATATACCTCAATCTAAAACTTTTCCATCTATAAGTCCTAATACCGAAAGTGATTAGCTGCCTAGGCTTTTCGTTAAAAATTAGTTTCTGCTCTAGAGACCTTCAATTGAGTCAGACATAGACAAATGATGACTCATTAGAAAGTTTACAAACCATGTAACAATATCTTATGAAAAAATCAAGAAACAATTTGGGTCATTTTTACGGAAGTAAAGTGTGTACAGCTACCTAGGCTTTTCGTCAAAAATTAGTTTCTGCTCTAGAGACCTTCAATTGAGTAAGACATACACAAATGATGACTTATAAGAAAGCTTACGGACCATATAAAGATATCTTAAGAAAAAAATCAAAAAACAATTTGGGTCAATTTTACGAAAACAAAGCGTGAACAGCTGCCTAGGCTTTTCGTCAAAAATTAGTCTATGCTCTAGAGACCTTTAATTAGGTCATAAATAGAAAAATGATGACTCAATAGAAAGCTTACGTACCATATAACAATATCTTATGAAAAAAATCAAGAAACAATTTTGGTCATTTTTACGAAAACAAAGCGTGTACAGCCTAGGCTTTTGTAAAAAAATAGTATATGCTCTAGAGACCTTTAATTAAGTCAAAAATAGAAAAATGATGACTCACTAGAAAGCTTACGTACCATATAACAATATCTTATAGAAAAAATCAATAAATAATTTTTTCATTTTTACGGAGGCAAAGCGTGTACAGCTAACATAGGCTTTTCGTCAGAAATTAGTTTCTTATCTAGTGACTTTCAATTGAGTCAAGGATAGACAACGGATGGCTCATTAGAAAGCTTATGGACCATATAACAATATCATACATAAAAATCAAGAAATAATTTGAGTCATTTTTACGGAAGCAAAGCGTGTACAAGGCTTTTCGTCAAAAATTAGTTTCTGCTCTAGAGACCTTCAATTGAGTCATACATAGAAAAATAATGACTCATTAGAAAGTTTAAAAACCATGTAACAATATCTTATGAAAAAATAATGAAACAATTTGGGTCATTTTTGCGGAAGCAAAGTGTGTACATCTACCTAGGCTTTTCGTCAAAAATTAGTTTCTGATCTAGAGACCTTCAATTTAGTAAGACATAGACAAATGTTGACTTATTAGAAAGCTTACGGACCATATAAGAATATCTTATGAAAAAAATAAAAAACCAATTTGGGTCAATTTTACGAAAAAAAAGCGTGAACAGCCTAAGGCTTTTCGTCAAAAATTAGTCTATGCTATAGAGACCTTTAATTAAGTCATAAATAGAAAAATGATGACTCATTAGAAAGCTTACGTACCATATAAAAATATCTTATGAAAAAATAAAGAAACAATTTGGGACATTTTTACGGAAGCAAAGTGTGTACAGCTGCCTAGGCTTTTCGTCAAAAATTAGTTTCTGATCTAGAGACCTTCAATTGAGTAAGACATAGACAAATGATGACTTATTAGAAAGCTTACGGACCATATAACAATATCTTATGAAAAAAATCAAAAAACAATTTGGGTCAATTTTACGAAAACAAAGCGTGAACAACCTAGGATTTTCGTCAAAAATTAGTCTATGCTCTAGAGACCTTTAATTAAGTCATAAATAGAAAAATGATGACTCATTAGAAAGCTTACGGACCATATAAAAATATCTTATGAAAAAAACAAGAAATAATTTGGATCATTTTTACGGAGGTAAAGCGTGTACAACCACCTCGGCTTTTCGTCAAAAATTTGTTTCTGCTCTAGAGACCTTCAATTGAGTAAGACATAGACAAATGATGACTTATTAGAAAGCTTACGGACCATTTAAAAATATCTTATGAAAACATCAAGAAATAATTTGGGTCATTTTTACGGAGGTAAAGCGTGTACAACTACCTCGGCTTTTTATCAAAAATTAGTTTCTGATATAGAGACCTTCGATTGAGTAAGACATAGACAAATGATGACTTATTAGAAAGCTTACGGACCATATAACAATATCTTATGAAAATAATCATAAAACAATTTGGGTCAATTTTACGTAAACAAAGCGTGAACAGCTGCCTAGGATTTTTGTCAAAAATTAGTCTATGCTCTAGAGACCATTAATTAAGTCATAAATAGAAATATGATGACACATTAGAAAGCTTACGTACCATATAACAATATCTTATGAAAAAAACATGAAACAATTTGGGTCATATTTACGTAAACAAAGCTTGTAACGCCTAGGCTTTTCGTCAAAAGTTAGTCTATGCTCTAGAGATCTTTAAGTAAGTCATAAATAGAATAACGATAACTCATTAGAAAGCTTACGTACCATATAACAATATCTTATGAAAAAAATCAAGAAACAATTTGGGTCATTTTTACGAAAACAAAGCGTGTACAGCCTAGGCTTTTCGTCAAAAATTAGTCTATCCTCTAGAGACCTTTAATTAAGTCATAAATAGAAAAACGATGACTCATTAGAAAGATTATGTACCATATAACAATATTTTATGAAAAAAATCAAGAAACAATTTTGGTCATTTTTACGAAAACAAAGCGTGTACAGCCTAGGCTTTTCTTCAAAAATTAGTCTATGCTCTAGAGACCTTTAATTAAGTCATAAATAGAAAAATGATGACTCATTAGAAAGCTTACGTACCATATAACAATATCTTATGAAAAAAATCAAGAAACAATTTTGGTCATTTTTACGAAAACAAAGCGTGTACAGCCTAGTCTTTTCGTCAAAAATTAGTCTATGCTCTAGAGACCTTTAATTAAGTCATAAATAGAAAAATTATGACTCATTAGAAAGCTTACGTACCATATAACAAAATCATATGAAAAAAAATCAAGAAAACATTTGGGTAAATTTTAAGAAAACAAAGCTTGTACAGCCTAGCTTTTCGTCGGAAATTAGTTTCTGCTCTAGAGACCTTCAATTGAGTACGACATAGAAAAATTATAACTTATTAGAAAGCTTACGCACCATATAACAAAATCTTATGAAAAAATCAAGAAATAGTTTTGGTCATTAGGCTTTTCGTCAAAAATTAGTCTATGCTCTAGAGACCTTCAATTGACTCAGGGTAGACAACTGATGGCTCATTAGAATGCTTACAAACCATGTAACAATATCTTATGAAAAAATCAAGAAACAATTTGTGTCATTTTTACGGAAGCAAAGCGTGTACAGCTACCTAGGCTTTTCGTCAAAAATTAGTTTCTGCTCTAGAGACCTTTAATTTAGTAAGACAAAGAAAAATGATGACTTATTTGAAAGCTTACGGACCATATAACAATATCTTATGAAAAAAACCAAAAAACAATTTGGGTCATTTTTACGAAAACAAAGTGTGTACAGCTCTGCCTAGGCTATTCGTCAAAAATTAGACTATGCTCTAGAGACCTTTAATTAAGTCATACATTGAAAAATCACGACTCATTAGAAAGCTTACGGACCATATAAAAATACCTTGTGAAAAAATCAAGAAACAATTTGGGTCATTTTTACGAAAACAATGTGTGTACAGCTACCTAGGCTTTTCGTCAGAAATTAGTTTCTACTCTAGTGACCTTAAAATTAGTAAGGGATAGAAAACCGATGGCTCATTAGAACGCTTATGGACCATATAACAATATCTTATGAAAAAATCAAGAAATAATTTGGGTCATTTTTACGGAAGCAAAGGGTGTACAGCTGCCTAGGCTTTTCGTCAAAAATTAGTTTCTGCTCTAGAGACCTTCAATTTAGTATGACATAGACAAATGATGACTTATTAGAAAGCTTATGGACCATATAACAATATCTAATGAAAAAAAATAATAAATTATTTGTGTCATTTTTACGGAGGTAAAGCGTGTACAGCTACCTAGGCTTTTTGTTCAAAATTAGTTTATGATCTAGAGACCTTCAGTTGAGTAAGACATAGACAAATGATGACTTATTAGAAAGCTTACGGACCATATAACAATATCTTATGAAAAAAATCAAAAAACAATTTGGGTCAATTTTACGAAAACAAAGCGTGAACAACCTAGGATTTTCGTCAAAAATTAGTCTATGCTCTAGAGACCTTTAATTAAGTCATAAATAGAAAAATGATGACTCATTAGAAAGCTTACGGACCATATAAAAATATCTTATGAAAAAAACAAGAAATAATTTGGATCATTTTTACGGAGGTAAAGCGTGTACAACCACCTCGGCTTTTCGTCAAAAATTTGTTTCTGCTCTAGAGACCTTCAATTGAGTAAGACATAGACAAATGATGACTTATTAGAAAGCTTACGGACCATTTAAAAATATCTTATGAAAACATCAAGAAATAATTTGGGTCATTTTTACGGAGGTAAAGCGTGTACAACTACCTCGGCTTTTTATCAAAAATTAGTTTCTGATATAGAGACCTTCGATTGAGTAAGACATAGACAAATGATGACTTATTAGAAAGCTTACGGACCATATAACAATATCTTATGAAAATAATCATAAAACAATTTGGGTCAATTTTACGTAAACAAAGCGTGAACAGCTGCCTAGGATTTTTGTCAAAAATTAGTCTATGCTCTAGAGACCATTAATTAAGTCATAAATAGAAATATGATGACACATTAGAAAGCTTACGTACCATATAACAATATCTTATGAAAAAAACATGAAACAATTTGGGTCATATTTACGTAAACAAAGCTTGTAACGCCTAGGCTTTTCGTCAAAAGTTAGTCTATGCTCTAGAGATCTTTAAGTAAGTCATAAATAGAATAACGATAACTCATTAGAAAGCTTACGTACCATATAACAATATCTTATGAAAAAAATCAAGAAACAATTTGGGTCATTTTTACGAAAACAAAGCGTGTACAGCCTAGGCTTTTCGTCAAAAATTAGTCTATCCTCTAGAGACCTTTAATTAAGTCATAAATAGAAAAACGATGACTCATTAGAAAGATTATGTACCATATAACAATATTTTATGAAAAAAATCAAGAAACAATTTTGGTCATTTTTACGAAAACAAAGCGTGTACAGCCTAGGCTTTTCTTCAAAAATTAGTCTATGCTCTAGAGACCTTTAATTAAGTCATAAATAGAAAAATGATGACTCATTAGAAAGCTTACGTACCATATAACAATATCTTATGAAAAAAATCAAGAAACAATTTTGGTCATTTTTACGAAAACAAAGCGTGTACAGCCTAGTCTTTTCGTCAAAAATTAGTCTATGCTCTAGAGACCTTTAATTAAGTCATAAATAGAAAAATTATGACTCATTAGAAAGCTTACGTACCATATAACAAAATCATATGAAAAAAAATCAAGAAAACATTTGGGTAAATTTTAAGAAAACAAAGCTTGTACAGCCTAGCTTTTCGTCGGAAATTAGTTTCTGCTCTAGAGACCTTCAATTGAGTACGACATAGAAAAATTATAACTTATTAGAAAGCTTACGCACCATATAACAAAATCTTATGAAAAAATCAAGAAATAGTTTTGGTCATTAGGCTTTTCGTCAAAAATTAGTCTATGCTCTAGAGACCTTCAATTGACTCAGGGTAGACAACTGATGGCTCATTAGAATGCTTACAAACCATGTAACAATATCTTATGAAAAAATCAAGAAACAATTTGTGTCATTTTTACGGAAGCAAAGCGTGTACAGCTACCTAGGCTTTTCGTCAAAAATTAGTTTCTGCTCTAGAGACCTTTAATTTAGTAAGACAAAGAAAAATGATGACTTATTTGAAAGCTTACGGACCATATAACAATATCTTATGAAAAAAACCAAAAAACAATTTGGGTCATTTTTACGAAAACAAAGTGTGTACAGCTCTGCCTAGGCTATTCGTCAAAAATTAGACTATGCTCTAGAGACCTTTAATTAAGTCATACATTGAAAAATCACGACTCATTAGAAAGCTTACGGACCATATAAAAATACCTTGTGAAAAAATCAAGAAACAATTTGGGTCATTTTTACGAAAACAATGTGTGTACAGCTACCTAGGCTTTTCGTCAGAAATTAGTTTCTACTCTAGTGACCTTAAAATTAGTAAGGGATAGAAAACCGATGGCTCATTAGAACGCTTATGGACCATATAACAATATCTTATGAAAAAATCAAGAAATAATTTGGGTCATTTTTACGGAAGCAAAGGGTGTACAGCTGCCTAGGCTTTTCGTCAAAAATTAGTTTCTGCTCTAGAGACCTTCAATTTAGTATGACATAGACAAATGATGACTTATTAGAAAGCTTATGGACCATATAACAATATCTAATGAAAAAAAATAATAAATTATTTGTGTCATTTTTACGGAGGTAAAGCGTGTACAGCTACCTAGGCTTTTTGTTCAAAATTAGTTTATGATCTAGAGACCTTCAGTTGAGTAAGACATAGACAAATGATGACTTATTAGAAAGCTTACGGACCATATAACAATATCTTATGAAAAAAATCAAAAAACAATTTGGGTAAATTTTATGAAAGCAAAGTGTGTACAACTACATAGGCATTTCGTCAAAAATTAGTCTATACTCTAGAGACCTTCAATTGACTCAGGGTAGAAAACAGATGACACTTTATAAAGTTTACAAACCGTGTAACAATATCTTATGAGCCTAGGCTTTTCGTCAAAAATTAGTCTATGCTCTTGAGACCTTTAATTAAGTCATAAATAGAAAAATGATGACTCATTAGAAAGCTTACTTACCATATAACAATATCTCATGGAAATAATCAAGAATTTTTTTTTGTCATTTTTACGGAAGGCTAACATAGGCTTTTCGTCAGAAATTAGTTTCTGCTCTAGAGACCTTAAATTGAGTAATACATAGACAAGTTATGACTTTTTTATAAAGCTTACGGACCATATAACAATATCTTATGAAAAAAATCAAAAAACAATTTTGGTAAATTTTACGAAAACAAAGCGTGTACAGCCTAGGCTTTTCGTCGGAAAATAGTTTCCGCTCTAGAGACCTTCAGTTGAGTAAGACATAGACAAATGATGACTTATTAGAAAGCTTACGGACCACATAACAATATCTTATGAAAAAATCAGAAACAATTTAGGTCATTTTTACGGAAGCAAAGTGTGTACAGCTACCTAGGCATTTCGTCAAAAATTAGTATCTGCTCAAGAGACCTTTAATTGAGTCAGACATAGACAAATGATGACTCATTAGAAAGTTTAAAAACCATGTAACAATATCTTATGAAAAAATCAAGAAACAATTTGGGTCATTTTTACGGAAGCAAAGTGTGTACATCTACCTAGGCTTTTCG